>PYUH01000009.1:3908999-3940009 GCA_016808085.1 Suaeda aralocaspica
CTATATATATATATATATATATATATATAATATATATAATAATGTAATAATGTTGATCAATATATAACTCTAATTTATGTTGTTGCGAAAGGTTGTTTCACTAAGGGCAATAGTAAGCACAAATATAGTGGTAGTAATATATGTGTTAATAGAGGTGATTCAGAAGTTGTTCATACTTTAGCTTAAATCGGATCGTTGGTGGTGGTAGAAGAGGGGAACAAAGGTGTTTACGATAAGAATGGCGTCGCAGTTTCCGGGGCAAAAGCAGGATACTCAACCAGGGAAGGAGCATGTCATGGATCCTATCCCTCAAGCTTGTCACCAGGAGTATAGGCCCGCTAAAAGCTTAAGGTTTGATTTAGTTCTATTTTTTTATGTTGCGAAAATAGTACTCACGGTAATACAACGATATGGATAATAAACGAATGGGGCATTCCCCATATCTCACTGTGAGATGGTATTCTCACATCTCACAATGACATTCTCGCAAATAACTGAAAATTGTGGGGTTGTATTTTGATTGTGAACAACCCTGTTGTGTATGTATTGAATGGAAAAATGTCGAAATTACCTTGTGAGGCAGTGAGATGCTAGTAATTCCCCTATACGAAATAAGTGAAATAACGGATCCAAAATACTCCCTCGGTCCTTTTTATACATACTTTTTATTTTATTATAGTTAATCCTGATGTATGCACTATGTCTAATACTTATGCATGTTGCTGTCAAAGCTTTTTATAGACTGAATTTTCCAAGTAAATCAAAAAATCAAAATATGCTTACTGGATGCACTATATACAATGCATGCTAATTTTATTCCAATTGCCTCATTTCGACCTTACTTTCTTTCAGTCTTTCACCTCACCTTTTCCTATTTCCTTTCCCTTCCGTTCTCTCCTAATTTGCTAACTAAACAAAGCCTAAATGGTCACTTCAATAATATGTACTAAACAATACAGTGTCAGTTAATTTTTCTTTATATTCATTTATCAAGGGCTTATGTTTGTGGAAAAAAAAATAAAAAAAAATCACTGATATGGGCATTCCCCTTTGTGATGATAGGGGAAGGTGGCCTGGTGGTCAGGGGGAGACTCGGGGATAGGAAGAGCAGTGTGCCAGTGCTTCGCAATGGAGGGCGGCAACTGTTGCATTCACTTATGTCAAAGGCCAAGAAGACAAGGATTATCAGGACACCCTTAAGATAATCAAGAGCAACAAGACTTCTGACGCCAAGGACCCTTCGGTATCCCAGCTGATTTGGGGTATGACAAAAACTGCCAGAAGGTTGTCGATGAAGTGATCAAGGCTTTGGGCGTATAGATGTCTTGGTCAATAACTGTGCTGAGCAGTATGAGTGTGCTACTGTGGAGGAGATTGATGAGCTAGGCTTGAAAGAGTTTTAGGACTAAACATTTTCTCTTACTTCTTTCTTGCAAGGTAAACACAAATGGGATGTTTATAACTTTCGCTGTCGTTTAATACATGCTAGTTGGATGTTAATGTCCTAATGAAGGTGGAAGTAAAATGTTGTTGGTTTGGTGCAAAATAAATATGTTTGTAAGTAGGGTTGTTTTGATCTTGAGTAGGCATGCACTGAAACATATGAAGGAAGGGTCAAGCATCATCAACACACATCAGTGAATGCCTACAAAGAAATGCCAAGCTGCTGGACTACACCTCAACCAAAGGTGCAATAGTGGCATTCACCCGTGGCCTATCTTTGCAGCTTGTGCAGAAGGGCATCCGTGTCAACGGGGTTGCCCCTGGACCTATTTGGACCCCATTGATTCCTCTCCTTCATGGAGGAAGAGGTTGAAAGTTTGGGTCTCAAGTGCTATGAACAGGGCAGGGCAACCTAGCGAGGTTGCTCCTTTTTGTCTTCCTTGCTTGCAATGCTGACTCCTCTTACATCACTGGCCAGGTCCTCCATCCTAACGGTCAGTTTCGTAAACCTAGCTCTTTCAATTCCACTCTTCTTATATCTTGGTAGTTGATGTTTTTACTCTTACTAATAATGCTAATATCTGGTGTTTATGTTCTTGCGCAGGTGGAACTATAGTAAATGCTTAGAGCTTGCTGATGAAGTGACATGAAGAATGGTGTGTTTTGCTGTTTTTGGGGTTTTGCAGTAGCCAGAATGTTAGAAGGAGCTATGGTGAAGAACAGTAATGCAGTGATCTGTTTTTGTTGGTGCATCTGTGAAACTAGAACTACGGAGAAAAAATAAGAGATGCAGTTGGTCTGTTTTTGTTGTAACTTCATTAGAGTGAATAATAATAACAATACTAATAAGATATGGATGTTTGGTTCTATATGTAATCGACTATTGCTTCTAAAGTCATGCAGCATATGAAGCTTTCTTGTTATTGGTACTAAAATCAAATTTTAAACTGTTGAAGCAGCAAGATACGAATTTGACCAATAAGTGAAGTTTCTACATGTTTCAAACAACCCAAAACTAGAAAATAAGACTAAAATTGAAGTTGTACTGAAGAACTCACAAACTAGAAATTGTGACTAGATATTAGAGCCAAAATCAATTTTTGGGGAGAGCACCAAAATAATTCAGTAAGACATTAAGCAACAAGTTTTTTCCACTACAGGATGATTTTCTGTTTCAGGGTCGTTTATGAGTATCTTCAGGGTCTCATTTCCATGTTAGCATTCAGTTGACCTAGAAGATATCCCAATTTTTATAACGCCTAAAGGACGGTAAAAATATATTACTGTTGAAAAGATGATTAACTAATATATCTATGATACTGTATATTGGGTATTAAGATGATACCAATGGATTGTTGCTAATCATTTGGGGCTAGGTCAAATTCGTGGGTGTAAACTGGGTGTCATTCGACATATACACCCGGGTATAATCGATTTTTTAGGGTTTGGTTGGATAATCAGAACATTGAAAACCAATCCGGATAAGTAAAACTGTTACACAATGGGTAACCAGTAGTTTCTCACAGAAACTTCCCAACAAGAAATTTCTATGGTTAGACTAGAGATGAAAAACTTTCAAGCGAAACATATTATCCCAGTTGACAGAGTGAAAAAGGGCAATATAAACACCGTGGTAATCATGCCTAATGGCCCAATCAATAATGCACGGTTCAGTGGTTCACTGCAATCCATGGCCAAGGACCCTGGTGAAAAAGGGATGGACAGTGACAAACTTCGTTCCAGGGATGGTCGGCACGGCCATGACTCCATGAGGATGTGCTGGCTAGACCTTGCACGCAACGGCCAACAAACTATCCCCTAAATCACAGTACTCTACACATGACTAATACACATCAATAAATAACCAAGAATGGAAATCTCAGGTTTTAACTGAATGATGTATATCACGCATCAGTTGAGGACTACACACATGTGAATCAATTTTTACCTAGAAAATAGAAACGATAGATGATGCTACAATACAAGGTCCCCATCCACACACCTCCCAAACTCAATCTGAAATTGCACACCAGAAAACGTGTCCTGTGGCAATGATCTGCAGGACACTAATGTAGTTTTATTTCCACTCCCACGTAGCAGTATTGGGTTAAACACCCACTAAACCAGTCCTCTACATAACAAAAGAGCTTCAGCTAAGAATTTCAAACCAGTACCACTATCATACCAAAAACCACAACCAGGGTCTAAGATAGCTTATAACTTCACATTGTTTGCGTTTTAGTGTCATTTTTAGTATTGCTATTTTGTTTAATTGATACTTGAGAAATAATGGCAACTAATGGAAGGAGTTTCCCGGCACAACGGCAAGAGACTCAGCCGGGAAAGAGCATATCATGGATCCTACCCCCCAGACTGGTCACTCCGAGTACAAGCCTGCCAACAAGCTCCAGGTGAGAATTATGACTTTGGCATCAAGACTATGTTCCTTTTAACAGAAAAAAAAAAATAGTATATGTATCTACTTTTATGTTTAAGATAGTCTTCTCTAAATCACATAGTGCTATACCTCATGGCTGTGGTATGGAATACCTTAGCCTGGACAAACTACTGAAACAGTTTATGTCAGCTTGTACACAAACACTTCCATCAATCCCTTGCTTATTGAGCCATAGATATAACGAAAAAGAAAATTTTTATTTGTTTAGATATTATATATATACTATTAGATAAAAGAGCTTTCTTTTTTGAGGATGTGTGATCATTTGAAGATGATTAATCTTTGTGGTAATTGGCAGGGAAAAGTGGCTTTGGTACAGGGGGAGACTCAGGAATAGGGAAGGCAGTGTGCAAATGCTTTGCACAAGAAGGCGCAACAATAGCTTTTACGTATGTCAAGGGTCATGAGGATAAGGATACACTGGACACCATTCAACTTATCAAAAGTGCCAAGGGCTAGCACCAAGGATCCCATAGCAATTGCGACAGATTTGGGGTATTGAGAACTGTAAAAGAGTGATTGACGAGGTGGTTAATGCCTTTGGGCGCATAGATATCCTGGTCAATAACTGTGCCGAGCAGCATGAACAAAACACTATAGAGGAATTGATGAGAAGCAGCTTGAGAGGGTGTTCAGGACTAACATCTTCTCCTACTTCCTCCTCACAAGGTAAGCACATTACTGTCTGTACTTTCAGAGGTGAGTTGCTTTGACTGAGGTTTTGTTATCTTTAAATTTGAAGTTTAAGAAAAAACAAGCTCTAATAAGAAAATTCATGAACACATAAGCTCCAATAACAAATCAAGGAAGAGGTCTAAACTAATAAACTAAGTCGAGCTCATGGAAAATAAGGGTGAAAGAAAATGTAGACTCAGAAAGTTCAATAAGTGAAATTTAGCTGAGAATGACACACCTAACATCCCAGGGTATAAAATTAATAATAATACAAAGTCATTCGTCGAACTCACAGAGGCTTATTTTCATGTGCATGTTTGCAGGCATGCACTGAAGCATATGCGAGAAGGGGCCAACATAATCAATACTACATCAGTTGTGTTTTACAGGCAAAGCGTCATTGCTAGACTACACCTCTACCAAGGAGCAAGTATCCTTCACCAGGGGTTTAGCTCTCCAGCTTGTGGAGAAGGGCATACGGGTCAATGGGGTAGCTCCAGGTCCTATCTGACTCCCCTGATTCCAGCCTCATTTACTGAGGATGAGGTCAAGAGCTCTTGGTTCGGAGGTGCCCATGAAGAGGGCAGGGCAGCCTAATGAGGTTGCACCGTCCTATGGTTCCGCTTGCAATGCAGACTCCTCTACATTACCGGGCAAACCCTCCATCCTAATGGTGAAGTCATCAACCTTAAAGTTTTAAGGCTAGTTTTACTTGAGTTTTTATGTAAGGCCGCGCCGATAATAAATAGTTCATTCTCTTGTGCAGGTGGGGTTATTGTGAATGGCTAAAAGCTTGAAACAAAGTGTTTTGTTTCACAGTTTGGTTTCCTGGTATCATTGTATATGCAGCAAAGTGTGGGTACAAATTACAGAGAAGTGAAAAAAGTTTAATAATGTATGCAGCAAGTTATTAGCTTTCCTAATGATAATAAAGCTTTTGTACTTGAGGTAATTTAAATTTGGATTCCTTTTCTGGCTAAAGGATAATGAAAATTGATTAGTTATATAGACCATATATAATTTACCAAAGTGACAAATACATAGGAATGTATGAATGTTGGAGCGTATACAGGCTACAGCATCTGATTAAGACAAAATATGACATGTATGAAAGAAAACTCCATGTTGTAGGTTCCCTTTCCACATCAGATGCTGGAACAATGAAGTTCAAAAAATATATCAATTGTGGAACTAATGAAGCGGTAAAGACCATCTATGGTTTCTTGAAAATTAAAATCATTTTTTTTAACTCAAGGTAGAAGAATGAGTAAGGCAAATTCATTGATGAAATTAATGTACAACAATTATAAACATATAGTAAAATAAGAAAGAATGACTTTAAACTGGTACAATCAGAATCATTAACACCACAAATTAAGACCCAAATAGCTGATGGAATCGATCACTTAGGTTTGGGCATGTTCATTAAGCATACCTCCAAGCCGCTGCCGCCAATCCCAGCAAGGAAGCATTGAAAACCACAGATTCTAGCTCCCAACACTTCTGAACCACAAAATGGATTAGAACTGAATCCTCTTGGTCAAGGAAAAGGACTGTTAAATTTATAATGCAGGGGATATGCATGAAAACACAATGGTAAAGTGAATGTCAAACGCTTGACACAACGTCACACAAGCTATTAATTACACAAATAGTATTAAAAATAAACAAAATATGAAAAAAGCTATCTTCTTTGCACAAGATGATGTAACTCATAAAAAGGATAGCATTTCACGTACTTTGCTAACTATTACTTTTCATGTTTAGCATCGGGATGTAAAACAAGTGCTTTTGGAGCAGGAGTGGTGCCATGAAAGAACATCAAACGAGGGAAACTAGAGTGAGCTAAATTTGAAAAGCGGCCCCAAGCCTGTTAGAGCTCTCATTTTGACCCAAGAACTTATAAAAAGTGAATAACTTAACGCTTTGTTTGGATAGCAAACTAGGAGCAAAAGGAAGAGAAGAGAAATGGAAGGGGAGGGAAAGAAAGGGAAGGAGAAAGGAGAGCTTCAATTTCCCTCCAAGTTCTTCAAATTGGGAGGGAGGATTGTTCTTAAAGGAGGGACAATGGATCCCTCCCTCACCCTCCCCTTCCTTTCCCCAATCCTTTATACAATGAAAGGAATTTGTCCCCTTTTTTCTCTTTTCCTACCCTCATTTCCCTCCATCCAAACAAAGTTTAAGCAAATTAAGACATGATAATGTTTGAAAGGATACGTGTTGGCAATAATGTCAGTACACAGCCTCACCACCAGCTCCTGTCAGCTTGGAAACATGTTGTATTTAAGTGTCGTTCGGAGAACAGTTCTATTGAAGCATGATGTCTCCATACATTGAAGCAACCTTGGTTCATTTCCATCAATTCTTCCATTTTTCTTCCTTTTCAGTGGAGGCTGTATCATCAGAAGCTGGAGGTTTGGATGATATTGGACAACTCCTTACTAATAAAGTCTACAGCTTTAAATATAGAAGCCATTGCCTCAGGATGGCGTAGTGTCCTCTCTGATACACAGCAACTAATGCTTTTGTGTTCTTCCAATTTTCGTATTTGTAATTAGCATTTTAACGGTAAGCTTGACTTTAGCCTTGTGAGTTCACCTGACCTGAACTGTATCATATTTCCTGAGTAATAAAAAATTTGCTAGTGATAAACATCATACATTACAAATGGATTTCAGCTGATATTTGACACTCAAAATAAAAGGGCCATAGAAAACCTGAAAACTTAATTTATAAAAAAAATTTTAGACAAGTAAGGATATCCAAGTGGTTTCCACTCATTATTTGAATGTCTATATTTCCATCAAAATTGCTTTACATGACATTCTTTTCCTAACACTTGAGTTATGCACTACACATTGACATCCATATCATGTTATCAACTAAGAAATGCTACTCCATATTTCTGATTCAATTCCCACAACAATAGTGATATAAAACCACCAAAACTTCACCGTTTTGGTAACTCGGTATAGAAAGAATTAAAATAAAATGTGACTTTAGACTCACAAGTAAGTGATCTAACCACCATATTGTCATGTAACAATCTAAATCCAATGGTAAGCCCTAGCACAATGCCACACTAAAAAGAGCATAGGAGTAACCCACCCCTTTTCCACAAACTAGGCTATCAGACCAAAAGGTTTAAATCATAGAAAGAAAGTTTTACATTACAAGGGTAACATAAATTGATATCAAACCTACTGCAATGCCTCAAGATAGACTTCTGTTAGGTAGGAATGTAGGATAAGATTGTCAAAGATACTAGTCACAGAGGTTTTGCCCCATTGACTACTATGTCGTTCAGAAAGTGTGCTTTGACAAGCCAGTATAATTTAGTCCATTGTAAACAGGTATAATAAACCATCTTAGAAGACACAGGGGACAACAACAAAGAAAAAAAGAATGACACAATATCAAACAATTGAGATTCCCAATAATAACACACCAGTGACCGTCTTCCACATTACTTTTTACATTAGCAGCACCAGTCTGTTGATATAGAACCAAGAAAAAATTAAGAAAATTTGGACAAAATTGGATTAAAAGAAGTTGGGATTAAGAGGATTGCTTCAACATACAGAAGTCAACTATACTAGTAGCCTTAGTCCCAAAATAATCTGAGGCGGCTAGAAATGAATAAATGACACGAAATGAAAAAGTCATCACAATAATTCTCTATCTCCGTTCTTCCCAGTTTAACACCAAGTTCTCACAAGCTCCAAGCACCTCATATCTCCACCAGCCACCCTCATCCAAGTTTACTTAGTCTTCACCCTACCTCTCCGTCATGCATCATGTTGCCACTCTTGTACCCTTCTTAACAGTGTGTTACTCTGTCTCCATCTTGTATGTCAAACTATTTAGACGGTTTCCTCAATCTTATCCTCAATAGAAGCAAACATCTACCTTTTTACTAACCTCATCTCATTTTATCCTTTCTTGTATGCCCACACATCAAATGTAATATAAAAATATCTATTACATTCATTTATGACGGTCGACAATAATCCAAATAACAAAAGAAAAATATAATTAATAATTTCTTACTATTGCACATCTTTGGATCATTATATTTGTGCAAGAAAACAATCAAAACTTAAGTAGACAGTGGTATTTCAATTTCTAGGCCTTTTCTGCCATTAATTGAATTAGTTCTCTCTTTTCAAGAGCTTCCAAACACCTATGCATCCATGATGGTATGCCAAAAATTAGAATAGTGGGCTAAATCATGGATTGCATTGCTTCAAAATGAAGTTTTTATTAAGGTGTTGCTGATCGAATTTGCGAAAGTAATTAGTTCTTAGGTTGTTTTGGTAGTGCTGTTTGGTTTATTTTATTAAAGAATTATTTTTTTTTTCAATCAAAAACAATAAATAAAGAGCTTCAAACATCTTCCTACTTCGTACCTTATATCTAAAAACAAGTGTAAAAGATATTTACA
Source organism: Suaeda aralocaspica (assembly GCA_016808085.1). Lineage (NCBI taxonomy): Eukaryota > Viridiplantae > Streptophyta > Magnoliopsida > Caryophyllales > Amaranthaceae > Suaeda > Suaeda aralocaspica. The sequence continues at coordinate 3,918,020 of PYUH01000009.1, forward strand.
CAAAGTGACATACACATTTCACACCCATTGTAGCGAGGAACTTATTGTAAATACCTCCATTTTCAACTAAAATATAAAATAATAACAAATACTCACAAAAATAAAACCACCAATAAAATCATAGCACAGTGTAACAACTATGAAACTTAATAGAATTATCAATTACATATTATACCAAGCAATAAGTTCACGTCAAGGTCACGGGTGAGCTTATTTTTAATACGAGTAGTTTTTGTGAAATTAGATCGAATTCAATAAAACAACAAAACAAAAAGGTTATGATAAACCCAGTTAATCATATAATAAATTATTAAAGCTTAGGGTAGAAAACTCTCCAATATAATGACGTACCATAGGTGCTTACAGTGTTGGTCGAGTGCCGGAGGCCTGCCATGAATGATCTTTTCACCTTCAAAAGCCCATTGTTTACCAAGTCAAGCTCACTATCCCTAAAGAGTACCCATCCTTGTGACTGTAGTCCATCTCACAAACAATCTGACATGCAAGAAGTGCACCTGAAAGTGACACACAGTATGCAGCTGATGAAACCCAACGCCTGCACCTAGAGGGAGTTCAGATGTCACAGTCACTGTTGCAGGTTTGTACCTAAATTACATAAATAGAATAATATCAAACATTGGTAGAGATAGTTGATTAACACTACTATATACGGTATATACTTAAACAAAACACAATAGAGGAGTATTCAAAGAAACAACTTTAACAACACACAAGAATTACACAGGCAGACAGAGACATTATGAGAAGTTAAACTTAAGATGTTCATCATTTATGATTGCAATCATAATTAGGAAGGGACAATTATTGCACCGGACATACCCTTGGATGGGCAATGTATAGCCAGAAGAAAGGTAGGACACTCCAGAGGACAATGTTACCAGTGCTCTGGAATTATTATGCTCTCAAGGAGTGATGCTATAGACTTAAGAGACTTGTGAGCATATTAATGTGTTTGAAGGGAGGGCTGGTAAATTAATGGCAAGCACTTCTTTAATTAGCTCTATTGGCCAAGAGACTCTAGGTCCATGTCCTTGAGCTTCAGCATAAAGCATTTGTCGCTAGTCAGTACTAAAAAGGAAAGCTACTTGTTACGCCTTTTAAGTGATTGATTGAACAAGAAAAAGAACATGACACAGTAGCAACAGCGGCAAAAGGCTAAATATGGTTTGTTAGAAAAGTCTTTTAACCTGGCATATTCATTCCGATCTAGTGAACAAGATGATAAAAATCCTACTTTTCCTTAAAGACATGAAATGTTTGAAAAATTTGAATGTGCTCTAAGTCTAATGACGGTTACAAATAAGTTTTAAACAATAGGGTACTTAACGAAATTGACAAAAAAAAGCCTCAATAAAAATTAGATGGTCCTACCGCAAAGAGAATTTCGGGCTTAGATTTGATCGAAGAAATAAAAATTCCAATCTCCAAAGTTCTAAACTATGTAGTAGCTATTGCAGTGTACCATAATGTAAAGGTTAGATCTGAAAAATTACTAGACAAACAATAGATTTTTCTAAGTAGAATACGTTGTACAGTATTTTGCATTTTATTGACACACACCTTACATCAAGGTTTGAGCTCAGAACTGCAGATTGATATGTTCAAATGTGCAATTTACTATAGCCCGGCATGGGCGGTACCCGTACCTAGCGGGGCACCAAGGTAGAAAACAAATATTATTTCGTTGAAAACTATAATTCAGCCGGGGTGGCATCAGCGGTGTACGTATTCAAATGAGCAATTCTTACTCTATACCATGGGGCGATACTAGCAAGGAACCAAGGATGAAAAAATCAATCTTGTCGAATGTATAGTGACAAGCTCGCTGAAATACTTTTATTAAACCAAAGTAAGAACACCTCATTTCATCGAATATATAAACTCCTCTTCCAATACTACATATAAAATACAGCAAATCATGGCTTAAAAAAAAAATATGAAGCACTCTCTGTGATGAACAAAAAATGACCTCTGATTTGCAATGTCTTAGCATATTACTCAAACATTCAAATCCAACTAAAAAAAGAGAATTAACTACAACAAGAAATCTGTCTAAGTGATTAGAAAGTAACAAAGTTAAAGAAATCTCATCATGATGTTACTAAAATCACATATTATGCCCCCCCCCCCCCACACAACCCCCCCAACACCCCCCCCCCCCCCAAACAAACCTCCATTAATATAAAATCAAATCAAAAAAATAAGAACTGATTTATATAAAAATTAAAAAAACATAATAAATACTAAAATACGGCTGGAATTCGACAATAATCGTCATTTAGACAAACGTGGAGATTACAACACCTATAATTTGTCCGAGTTAATACAGCTTTTCGATTCCAATATTCAGAAAAACAAATATAATTCAAACAACTTAATAATAATAATAAATACTGAAACATTGAGGAAAAATCAACCACATTTATGCAAAAAGTAACGAAATTGAAATCACGCAAAGTATTACGCGGAAAAGAAAAACGGAGATGAATACAAGGTGTAGAGATTAATGGCGGTCGGCAACGGCGGTGGATCCATGTAACGATCGGGCATGTTCGCCGAAAGTATGATTGTTCCGGGAGGCTCTTGGAACTTTAACTCCATTTTTTAACAAATTATTATAATTATAATTTAAAGAGGGAAATTAATAACAGAGACAATTAGCTAATTTAACGCAAGTGTGAATGTGATTATGAAGCATAAATGTTATACGACCCACGAATTTGACATGTTTTTCTTAGGGTGATCTAGTATTACGCGATTCTGATTCGTGACTGCTGTTTTTTTTTGTTTTGTTTTGTTTACAATAAATATTTAAATGTGTAAAAATATTCAACTCAAGAGAGAAAATGAATAAGAATAATTGTGTTTTCAATGATTTTTGACATAGATAAGGGATGATTTGAAAAATATTATTATTTTTTTGGACTACAAATGTGATTTAATATAAAATGTGATTGAATGAATAATATTACAGAATGTGTAGACGAATTGCTTGTATATAGTTGTGTCTCATGTTGTACATAGTATATATTCCCTTGCCAATTCCAGACAATTAGGCACATTGGTAATCCTACTTTTCTTATGAAAATAGTATGCAAACCCCCCAACCTAGTTATGCACCCTCAGATTAGAAGTATGAAAAAAAACAACGATATGAAAAAAAATAATTTATATCTATGAACAAATAAGATTAAAAATAATAAATCAGCAAAAATTAACAATTAGCACAATAAATATAAAAGTGAGCTGAGCTAATCTGATTTTAGACTGAAGGAAAAGGCCCTTAATATGGCCGACTATTCTACACAAGTGTGCTGTTCCCTTGAATCAAGTTTCTTTGTATGACAGAGCAACCTACTCGATCGACAATGAATCAAGATTGTTCAAGCAGTTCCAACTTAGCTTGTCAAATATACCATACTGGCACACAGGATTGATTACACTTTCACTGTGATAAATGTAGAGAGAAAAGACTATTATAACATTCCAGATCAAACTAAACAAGGACTCAGAGACTTGAAAGTTTTGAGCAAGTGTCAAGATTGTCTCTCAAGAGTCCCACTAAGATTTCTCACAAGATTGAGTTAGATAGACAGTTGGAACCAATGTTTAGCACCAACGACACCGACCACAGGAAAGATCATGTTATGATTCCTAGGTGGAATTACTTGGCTTGCGAAAAGAGCCAAGAATAATATTATGAGGATTGTGTTCAGATACATGAGTTAAGCTTTGATTTTTATCTCAATACGAAACGGAAAGAAACCTGACACAATCCAGACAATTCCAGCAATGGAGGTAAACTGACAGCCTCGCTCGGAAGGTTTCCTCATAAGTAAGGATGGGCTCAGTTAGCAATTTGGTGGTGGTCAGGAAACCAGCGGAGGGGGAATGCTAAGAAGGATACCAACATCTAGTATAAGATATATCAGTACATGCAAAGAAAAGGAGCGAAAGCGAAGAGAAGACGGACAAGAAGGTAAAGCGTTATCAAGGTTTCCGCCAATATGACACAAGCAGCATACGTTTGATTGTGGGCCTTGTCTACATTTGATTGTTGCGGCTTGTTCTGAGGGAGTGGGAACTATGGGGAAAGCAAAAACCAGGTAGCTAGATAATTTATCTTTGTTTTGAAATACTGGGGTTTTGAGGTGGTGATGTTACCAAAAGTGAAGAGGAAGGCAAGAGTGTTTGAACGTCAGTCATGTCATAGAAGATACCCACTAAGGGAAGTAAGTGCAGCTCGTATTCAGTCCGACAAGACATGGATATGCTGGATCTTTATCGTCGAGTAGCTGAAACAGCTTCCCAAACTCTTCCTTATTCCGGCCCCAAAGCTAGGTTTTCATGGAAGCAGAACATTCGCCACTGATTAGCTTAAACTCGTACCTACCACACCAAACAAAATTACGTAGGCAACAACATCCAAATAGAATTACCATGGCAAGAAAACACCCAATGGATAGACTGTATGTAACCAATTAACTATGATGTGTCGCGCCGCCGCCCCCCCCCTTTCCCCCCCTCCCCACTCTCCCCCCCCCCCCACCCCCCAAACTCACACACACACACAAAATGTCTTCTAATTGTAAGTTAACAGTCTTCCTCCATAACATTAAAGTTTTTATTACCAATACTATTTTATCAAAAGCAGGTACAGAATTGAAAAAAGTGGCTGATAATTTAATTGACTGATGATTAGTGATAGTGCGAGATTACCGTTGCAAGGCAATCGCCAATTGTACTTGAAAGGGCTGCCATAACGGATTGTGATCTGTAATTCTTTAGTATCACCACCCAGGCTCATGAAATTTGGTGGCTTTAGGCTGGGAACATTTCCTCTACAAGATCCAAGGTCAATATTTTAATGCCTGGCCTGGATTTCAAACATTTAAGATCTAAAATAAAAATGAGGTTTCAAAGAAAACAAAGCTTATATTTCGAAATATACTCAAGTAAAAGTAAATGAGAGATTTAAAACAGAACTAACTTATCCAAAGATGGAGAAAACAAAGTACTGAAATAATCCAACCAACCTACCCTCCAAACAAATTCTCCACCGAATCTGAAGAACATGGTTTTATACCTTGCAATTGGAATTGCTTAAAAGCTTGAAGCAATCATGTCAGCAAAATACGGACAAGGATTCACTTGAGGCAACATCAAGAGGAGGAAGTCAGTAGCACGGGCCCCTAACTTCTTGCAATGATTGATGGATCCCTAGCAAAACCAGTCTTGAGATTAGTAGAAAAAAGTTCCACTAAGTTGCTTAATAATCACTACATGCGGTCATATGAAACAGCAGTTTCTGAACAAAGTGGCAAGTCACAGTGCACTCAAAAAGGACAAAAGTTCAATGCAAAAGTACAAAAGAATGAACATATTTACGATATTTGACTCTTACTGAGACAGTACAATAGTTTGCATGTGAGTAGTGAGAGGCATATGAAGGCTTTTTCATGTAGATATCATGTAATTGGTTTCAGATATAAACAAAATGGACGTATAAAATTAACAGTAGTGATTGCATTATTGCAATCATTATAGTATCTCAAATGTTTACCAACTGTATCAAACTTGTTGACCATTTGGGGATATAACACGAATCAACAGGAGGCAACCCCAATGGAGAGGCCGGATTCAGAAATTTTACCGAAGAATGCTGCTGCCGGGACTCTTACACTGTCCTCCAGTGTCAGTATCCTAAAGAAACAGGACAATAATGACACTGATCAAACAGTTGTGATGTCATAAAAAAATTACATTTTTAATTGAAGAAATTAAAGACTAAATTTCTTATTATCCGATCCTAATTAAATAAAAAATGTATTTGATTACAATATTGTTCATACTTTTAATTTAGTTATTTCGTAAACATTTATGCAACTTGTCCCGTTGTAAAATATACTTATATAAGAATTGAAAGTGCGCGCTGCACTAGAAGATCTCACGTTATGTATTTATCAGGGGGGTAAAATGCGCGCTGCACTCTTTTTCCCTTAACCATGGTTTTTTCCCACTGGGTTTTCCTGGTAAGGTTTTTAATGAGGCAGCATTTCAAACGCATTAATTTAGTTAATGGACATCCAAGGGGAGTGTTATAATTCTTTCATAATGGTGGATGTCCATATTCCCCATGTGTTAATTCTCATCATAATTCTCACTATAAGTGTCTTATGTAAATACTCTTGTAACTTATGATTTTACTCCTCTATATAACTCCCTTCATTATAGTCACTTATAACCTTTCAATGTTCTTAAGGAATTACAAAATAGTCATGTGTATAAATAAAATGTTCTTAATGTGGAGTAGACACATTTGAATAATACAAATTCTATATTGTATGTATACTCTCATTTTCTATATTTCATAATATATATATATATATATATATATATATATATATAATAATGTAATAATGTTGATCAATATATAACTCTAATTTTATGTTGTTGCGAAAGGTTGTTTCACTAAGGGCAATAGTAAGCACAAATATATGTGGTAGTAATATATGTGTTAATAGAGGTGATTCAAGAAGTTGTTCATACTTTAGCTTAAATCGGATCGTTGGTGGTGGTAGAAGAGGGGAACAAAGGTGTTTTACGATAAGAATGGCGTCGCAGTTTCCGGGGCAAAAGCAGGATACTCAACCAGGGAAGGAGCATGTCATGGATCCTATCCCTCAAGCTTGTCACCAGGAGTATAGGCCCGCTAACAAGCTTAAGGTTTGATTTAGTTCTATTTTTTTATGTTGCGAAAATAGTACTCCACGGTATATACAAGATATGGATAATAAACGAATGGGGCATTCCCCATATCTCACTGTGAGATGGTATTCTCACATCTCACAATGACATTCTCGCAAATAACTGAAAATTGTGGGGTTGTATTTTGATTGTGAACAACCCCTGTTGTGTATGTATTGAATGGAAAAATGTCGAAATTACCCTTGTGAGGCAGTGAGATGCTAGTAATTCCCCTATACGAAATAAGTGAAATAACGGATCCAAAATACTCCCTCGGTCCTTTTTATACATACTTTTTATTTTATTATAGTTAATCCTGATTGTATGCACTATGTTCTAATACTTATGCATGTTGCTGTCAAAGCTTTTTATAGACTGAATTTTCTCAAGTAAATCAAAAAATCACAATATGCTTTACTTGGATGCACTTTATATACAATGCATGCTAATTTTATTCCAATTGCTCTCATTTCGACCTTACTTTCTTTCAGTCTTTCACCTCACCTTTCTCCTATTTCCTTTCCCTTCCGTTCTCTCCTAATTTGCTAACTAAACAAAGCCTAAATGGTCACTTCAATAATATGTACTAAACAATACAGTGTCAGTTAAATTTTTCTTTATATTCATTTATCAAGGGCTTATGTTTGTGGAAAAAAAAATAAAAAAAAATCACTGATATGGGCATTCCCCTTTGTGATGATAGGGGAAGGTGGCCTTGGTGTCAGGGGGAGACTCGGGGATAGGAAGAGCAGTGTGCCAGTGCTTCGCAATGGAGGGCGCAACTGTTGCATTCACTTATGTCAAAGGCCAAGAAGACAAGGATTATCAGGACACCCTTAAGATAATCAAGAGCAACAAGACTTCTGACGCCAAGGACCCTATCGGTATCCCAGCTGATTTGGGGTATGACAACAACTGCAAGAAGGTTGTCGATGAAGTGATCAAGGCTTTCGGGCGTATAGATGTCTTGGTCAATAACTGTGCTGAGCAGTATGAGTGTGCTACTGTGGAGGAGATTGATGAGCCTAGGCTTGAAAGAGTTTTTAGGACTAACATTTTCTCTTACTTCTTTCTTGCAAGGTAAACACAAATTGGGATTGTTTATATACTTTCCGCTGTCGTTTAATACATGCTAGTTGGATGTTAATGTCCTAATGAATGGTGGAAGTAAAATGTTGTTGGTTTGGTGCAAAATAAATATGTTTGTAAGTAGGGTTTGTTTTGATCTTGAGTAGGCATGCACTGAAACATATGAAGGAAGGGTCAAGCATCATCAACACTACATCAGTGAATGCCTACAAAGGAAATGCCAAGCTGCTGGACTACACCTCAACCAAAGGTGCAATAGTGGCATTCACCCGTGGCCTATCTTTGCAGCTTGTGCAGAAGGGCATCCGTGTCAACGGGGTTGCCCCTGGACCTATTTGGACCCCATTGATTCCCTCCTCCTTCATGGAGGAAGAGGTTGAAAGTTTTGGGTCTCAAGTGCCTATGAACAGGGCAGGGCAACCTAGCGAGGTTGCTCCTTCTTTTGTCTTCCTTGCTTGCAATGCTGACTCCTCTTACATCACTGGCCAGGTCCTCCATCCTAACGGTCAGTTTCGTAAACCTAGCTCTTTCAATTCCACTCTTCTTATATCTTGGTAGTTGATGTTTTACTCTTACTAATAATGCTAATATCTGGTGTTTATGTTCTTGCGCAGGTGGAACTATAGTAAATGCTTAGAAGCTTGCTGATGAAGTGACATGAAGAATGGTGTGTTTTGCTGTTTTTTGGGGTTTGTGCAGTAGCCAGAATGTTAGAAGGAGCTATGGTGAAGAACAGTAATGCAGTGATCTGTTTTTGTTGGTGCATCTGTGAAACTAGAACTACGGAGAAAAATAAGAGATGCAGTTGGTCTGTTTTTGTTGTAACTTCATTATGATAAGTGAATAATAATAACAATACTAATAAGATATGGATGTTTGGTTCTATATGTAATCGACTAATTGCTTCTAAAGTCATGCAGCAATATGAAGCTTTCTTGTTTATGGTACTAAAATCAAATTTTAAACTGTTTGAAGCAGCAAGATACGAATTTGACCAAATAAGTGAAGTTTCTACATGTTTCAAAACAACCACAAACTAGAAATTAAGACTACAAATTGAAGTTTGTACTTGAAGAACTCACAAACTAGAAATTGTGACTAGATCATTAGAGCCAAAATCAATTTTTGGGGAGAGCACCAAAATAATTCAGTAAGACATTAAGCAACAAGTTTTTTCCACTACAGGATGATTTTCTGATTTCAGGGTCGTTTATGAGTATCTCAGGGTCTCATTTCCATGTTAGCATTCAGTTGACCTAGAAGATATCCCAATTTTTATAACGCCTAAAGGACGGTAAAATATATATACTGTTGAAAAGATGATTAACTATATACTATGATACTGTATATTGGGTATTAAGATGATACCAATGGATTGTTGCTAAATCATTTGGGGCTAGGTCAAATTCGTGCGTGTAAACTGGGTGTCTATCTCGACATATACACCCAGGTGTATAATCGATTTTCTAGGGTTTGGTTTGGATAATCAGAACATTGAAAACCAATCCGGATAAGTAAAACTGTTTACACAAATGGGTAACCAGTAGTTTCTCACAGAAACTTCCCAACAAGAAATTTCTATGGTTTAGACTAGAGATGAAAACTTTCAAGCGAAACATATTATCCCAGTTGACAGAGTGAAAAAGGGCAATATAACACCGTGTAATCATGCCTAATGGCCCAATCACTAATGCACGGTTCAGTGGTTCACTGCAATCCATGGCCAAGGACCCTGGTGAAAATAGGGATGGACAGTGACAACTTCGTTCCAGGGATGGTCGGCACGGCCATGACTCCATGAGGATGTGCTGGCTAGACCTTGCACGCAACGGCCAACAACTATCCCCTAAATCACAGTACTCTACACATGACTAATACACATCAATAAATAACCAAGAATGGAAATCTCAGGTTTTTAACTGAATGATGTATATCACGCATCAGTTGAGGACTACACACATGTGAATCAATTTTTACCTAGAAAATAGAAACGATAGATGATTGCTACAATACAAGGTCCCACTCACACACCTCCCAAACTCAATCTGAAATTGCACACCAGAAAACGTGTCCTGTGGCAATGATCTGCAGGACACTAATGTAGTTTATTTCCACTCCCACGTAGCAGTATTGGGTTAAACACCACTAAACCAGTCCTCTACATAAACAAAGAGCTTCAGCTAAGAATTTCAAACCAGTACCACTATCACTACCAAAACCACAACCAGGGTCTAAGATAGCTTATAACTTCACATTGTTTGCGTTTTAGTGTCATCTTTTAGTATTGCTATTTTGTTTAATTGATACTTGAGAAATAATGGCAACTAATGGAAGGAGTTTCCCGGCACAACGGCAAGAGACTCAGCCGGGGAAAGAGCATATCATGGATCCTACCCCCCAGACTGGTCACTCCGAGTACAAGCCTGNGATGATTAACTATATACTATGATACTGTATATTGGGTATTAAGATGATACCAATGGATTGTTGCTAAATCATTTGGGGCTAGGTCAAATTCGTGCGTGTAAACTGGGTGTCTATCTCGACATATACACCCAGGTGTATAATCGATTTTCTAGGGTTTGGTTTGGATAATCAGAACATTGAAAACCAATCCGGATAAGTAAAACTGTTTACACAAATGGGTAACCAGTAGTTTCTCACAGAAACTTCCCAACAAGAAATTTCTATGGTTTAGACTAGAGATGAAAACTTTCAAGCGAAACATATTATCCCAGTTGACAGAGTGAAAAAGGGCAATATAACACCGTGTAATCATGCCTAATGGCCCAATCACTAATGCACGGTTCAGTGGTTCACTGCAATCCATGGCCAAGGACCCTGGTGAAAATAGGGATGGACAGTGACAACTTCGTTCCAGGGATGGTCGGCACGGCCATGACTCCATGAGGATGTGCTGGCTAGACCTTGCACGCAACGGCCAACAACTATCCCCTAAATCACAGTACTCTACACATGACTAATACACATCAATAAATAACCAAGAATGGAAATCTCAGGTTTTTAACTGAATGATGTATATCACGCATCAGTTGAGGACTACACACATGTGAATCAATTTTTACCTAGAAAATAGAAACGATAGATGATTGCTACAATACAAGGTCCCACTCACACACCTCCCAAACTCAATCTGAAATTGCACACCAGAAAACGTGTCCTGTGGCAATGATCTGCAGGACACTAATGTAGTTTATTTCCACTCCCACGTAGCAGTATTGGGTTAAACACCACTAAACCAGTCCTCTACATAAACAAAGAGCTTCAGCTAAGAATTTCAAACCAGTACCACTATCACTACCAAAACCACAACCAGGGTCTAAGATAGCTTATAACTTCACATTGTTTGCGTTTTAGTGTCATCTTTTAGTATTGCTATTTTGTTTAATTGATACTTGAGAAATAATGGCAACTAATGGAAGGAGTTTCCCGGCACAACGGCAAGAGACTCAGCCGGGGAAAGAGCATATCATGGATCCTACCCCCCAGACTGGTCACTCCGAGTACAAGCCTGCCAACAAGCTCCAGGTGAGAATTAATGACTTTGGCATCAAGACTATGTTCCTTTTAACAGAAAAAAAAAAAATAGTATATGTATATCACTCTTATGTTTAAGATAGTCTTCTCTAAATCACTATTAGTGCTATACCTCATGGCTGGTGGTAGGAATACCTTAGCCTGGACAAACTACTGAAACAGTTTATGTCAGCTTGTACACAAACACTTCCATCAATCCCTTGCTTATTGAGCCATAGATATAACGAAAAAGAAAATTTTTATTGTTGTTTAGATATTATATATATACTATTAGATAAAAGAGCTTTCTTTCTTTGAGTATGTGTGATCATTTGAAGATGATTAATCTTTGTTGGTTAATTGGCAGGGAAAAGTGGCTTTGGTTACAGGGGGAGACTCAGGAATAGGGAAGGCAGTGTGCAAATGCTTTGCACAAGAAGGCGCAACAATAGCTTTTACGTATGTCAAGGGTCATGAGGATAAGGATACACTGGACACCATTCAACTTATCAAAAGTGCCAAGGGCTCTAGCACCAAGGATCCCATAGCAATTGCGACAGATTTGGGGTATGATGAGAACTGTAAAAGAGTGATTGACGAGGTGGTTAATGCCTTTGGGCGCATAGATATCCTGGTCAATAACTGTGCCGAGCAGCATGAACAAACAACTATAGAGGATATTGATGAGAAGCAGCTTGAGAGGGTGTTCAGGACTAACATCTTCTCCTACTTCCTCCTCACAAGGTAAGCACTATACTGTCTGTACTTTCAGAGGTGAGTTGCTTTGACTGAGGTTTTGTTATCTTTAAAATTTGAAGTTTAAGAAAAACAAGCTCTAATAAGAAAATTCATGAACAATAAGCTCCAATAACAAATGTCAAGGAAGAGGTCTAAACATAATAAACTAAGTCGAGCTCATGGAAAATAAGGTGGAAAGAAATGTAGACTCAGAAAGTTCAATAAGTGAAATTTAGCTGAGAATGACACACCTAACATCCCCAGGGTATAAAATTAATAATAAATACAAAGTCATTCGTCGCAACTCACAGAGGCTTATTTTCATGTGCATGTTTGCAGGCATGCACTGAAGCATATGCGAGAAGGGGCCAACATAATCAATACTACATCAGTTGTTGCTTTTACAGGCAAAGCGTCATTGCTAGACTACACCTCTACCAAAGGAGCAATTGTATCCTTCACCAGGGGTTTAGCTCTCCAGCTTGTGGAGAAGGGCATACGGGTCAATGGGGTAGCTCCAGGTCCTATCTGGACTCCCCTGATTCCAGCCTCATTTACTGAGGATGAGGTCAAGAGCTTTGGTTCGGAGGTGCCCATGAAGAGGGCAGGGCAGCCTAATGAGGTTGCACCGTCCTATGTGTTCCTTGCTTGCAATGCAGACTCCTCTTACATTACCGGGCAAACCCTCCATCCTAATGGTGAAGTCATCAACCTTAAAGTTTTAAGGCTAGTTTTACTTGAGTTTTTATGTAAGGCCGCGCCGATAATAAATAGTTCATTCTCTTTGTGCAGGTGGGGTTATTGTGAATGGCTAAAAGCTTGAAACAAAGTGTTTTGTTTCACAGTTTGGTTTCCTGGTATCATTGTATATGCAGCAAAGTTGGGTACAAATTACAGAGAAGTGAAAAAAGTTTAATAATGTATGCAGCAAAGTTATTAGCTTTCCTAATGATAATAAAAGCTTTTGTACTTGAAGGTAATTTAAATTTGGATTCCTTTTCTGGCTAAAGGATAATGAAAATTGATTAGTTATATAGACCATATATAATTTACCAAAGTGACAAATACATAGGAATGTATGAATTGTTGGAGCGTATTACAGGCTTACAGCATCTGATTAAGACAAAATATGACATGTATGAAAAGAAACTCCATGTTGTAGGTTCCCTTTCCACATCAGATGCTGAACAATTGAAGTTCAAAAAATATATCAATTGTGGAACTAATGAAGCGGTTAAAGACCATCTATGGTTTCTTGAAAATTAAAATCATTTTTTTTTAACTCAAGGTAGAAGAATGAGTAAGGCAACTTCATTGATGAAATTAATGTACAACATCTATAAACATATAGTAAAATAAGAAAGAATGACTTAAACTGGTACAATCAGAATCATCTAACACCACAATTAAGACCCTAAATAGCTGATGGGAATCGATCACTTAGGTTTGGGCATGTTCATTAAAGCATACCTCCAAGCCGCTGCCGCCAATCCCAGCAAGGAAGCATTGAAAACCACCAGATTCTAGCTCCCCAACCACTTTCTGAACCACAACATTGGATAGAACTGAATCCTCTTGGTCAAGGAAAAGGACTGTTAAATTTATAATGCAGGGGATATGCATGAAAATCAATGGTAAAGTGAATGTCAAACGCCTTGACACAACGTCACACAAGCTATTAATTACACAAATAGTATTAAAAAATAAACAAAATATGAAAAAAGCTATCCTTCTTTGCACAGATGATAGTAACTCATAAAAAGGATAGCATTTCACGTACTTTGCTTAACTATTACTTTTCATGTTTAGCATCGGGATGTAAACAAGTGCTTTTGGAGCAGGAGTTGGTGCCATGAAAGAACATCAAACGAGGAAACTAGAGTGAGCTAAATTTGAAAAGCGGCCCTCCAAGGCCTGTTAGAGCTCTCATTTTGACCCAAGAACTTATAAAAAGTGAATTAACTTTAACGCTTTGTTTGGATAGCAAACTAGGAGCAAAAGGAAGAGAAGAGAAATAGGAAGGGGAGGGGAAAGAAAGGGAAGGAGAAAGGAGAGCTTCAATTTCCCTCCAAAGTTCTTCAAATTGGGAGGGAGGATTGTTCTTAAAGGAGGGACAATGGATCCCTCCCTCACCCTCCCCTTCCTTTCCCCAAATCCTTTATACAATGAAAGGAATTTGTCCCCTTTCTTTTCTCCTTTTCCCTACCCTCCATTTCCCTCCATCCAAACAAAGTATTAAGCAAATTAAGACATGATAATGTTTGAAAGGATACGTGTTGGCAATAATGTCAGTACACAGCCTCCACCACCAGCTCCTGTCAGCTTGGAACATAGCTTGTATTTAAGTGTCGTTCGGAGAACAGTTTCTATTGAAGCATGGCTCACTCCCATACATTGAAGCAACCCTTGGTTCATTTCCATCAATTCTTCCAATTTTTCTTCCTTTTCAGTGACGGCTGTATCATCAGAAGCTGGAGTTTGGATGATATTGGACAACTCCTTACTAATAAAGTCTACAGCTTTAAATATAGAAGCCATTGCCTCAGGATGCCGTAGTGTCCTCTCTGATACACCAGCAACTAATGCTTTTGTGTTTCTTCCAATTTTCGTATTTGTAATTAGCATTTTTAACGGTAAGCTTGACTTTAGCCTTGTGAGTTCACCTGACCTGAACTGTATCATATTTCCTGAGTAATAAAACATTTGCTAGTGATAAACATCATACATTACAAATGGATTTCAGCTGATATTTGACACTCAAAATAAAAGGGCCATAGAAAACCTGAAAACTTAATTTATAAAAAAAATTTTAGACAAGTAAGGATATCCAAGTGGTTTCCACTCATTATTTTGAATGTCTATATATTCCATCAAAATTAGCTTTTACATGACATTCTTTTTCCTAACACTTGAGTTACTGCACTACACATTGACATCCATATCATGTTATCAACTAAGAAATGCTACTCCATATTTCTGATTCAATTCCCACAACAATAGTGATATAATAACCACCAAAACTTCACCGTTTTGGTAACTCGGTATAGAAAGAATTAAAATAAAATGTGACTTTAGACTCACAATGTAAGTGATAGCTTAACCACCATATTGTCATGTAACAATCTAAATCCAATGGTAAGCCCTAGCACAATGCACACTAAAAAGAGCATAGGAGTAACCCCACCCCTTTCTCCACAAACCTAGGCTATCAGACCAAAAGGTTTAAATCATAGAAAGAAAGTTTTACAATTACAAGGGTAACATAACATTGATATCAAACCTACTGCAATGCCTCAAGATAGACTTCTGTCTTAGGTAGGAATGTAGGATAAGATTGTCAAAGATACATAGTCACAGAGGTTTTGCCCCATTGACTACTATGTCGTTCAGAAAAGTGTGCTTTGACAAGCCAGTATAATTTAGTCCATTGTAATCAGGTATACATAAACCAATCTTAGAAGACACAGGGGACACAACAAAGAAAAAAGAATGACACAATATCAAACAATTGATGATTCCCAATAATAAACCACCAGTGACCGTCCTTCCACATACTTTTACATTAGCAGCACCAGTCTTGTTGATATAGAACCAAGAAAAATTAAGAAATTTGGACAAAATTGGATTAAAGAAAGTTGGGATTAAGAGGATTGCTTCAACATACAGAAGTCAACTATACTAGTAGCCTTAGTCCCAAAATAATCTGAGGTCGGCTAGAAATGAATAAATGACACGAAATGGAAAAGTCATCACCAATAATTCTCTATCTCCGTTCTTCCCAGTTTAACACCAAGTTCTCTACAAGCTCCAAGCACCTCATATCTCCACCAGCCACCCTCATCCAAGTTTACTTAAGTCTTCCCCTACCTCTCCGTCATGCATCATGTTGCCACTCTTGTACCCTTCTTAACAGTGTGTTACTCTGTCTCCATCTTGTATGTCAAAACTATTTTAGACGGTTTTCCTTCATCTTATCCTCAATAGAAGCAACATCTACCTTTTTTCTAATAACCTCATTCCTCATTTTATCCTTTCTTGTATGCCCACACATCAAATGTAATATAAAAATATCTATTACATTCATCTTATGACGGTGACAATAATCCAAATAACAAAAGAAAAATATTAATTAATAATTTCTTACTATTGCACATCTTTGGATCATTATATTTGTGCAAAGAAAACAATCAAAACTTAAGTAGCAGTGGTATTTCAATCTTCTAGGCCCTTTTCTGCCATAATTGAATCTAGTTCTCTCTTTTCAAGAGCTTCAAACACCTATGCATCCATGAATGGTATGCCAAATTAGAATAGTGGCTAAATCATGGATTGCATTGCTTCAAATGAAGTTTTTTATTAAGGTTGTTGCTGATCGAATTTGCGAAGTAATTAGTTCTTAGGTGTTTGTATGTGCTGTTTGGTTATATTTTATTAAAGAATTATTTTTTTTTTCCAATCAAAACAATAAATAAAGAGCTTCAAACATCTTCCTACTTCGTACCTTATATCTAAAAACAAGTGTAAAAGATATTTACACAAAGTGACATACACATTTCAACCCATTGTAGCGAGGAATTATTGTAAAATACCTCCATTTTCAACTAAAATATAAAATAATAACAAATACTCACAAAAATAAAACACAATAATCATAGCACGTGTAACAACTATGAAATTAATAGAATTATCAATTTACATATTATACCAAGCAATAAGTTCACGTCAAGGTCACGGTGAGCTTATTTTAATACGAGTAGTTTTTAGTGAAATTAAGATCGATTCAATAAAAACAAAACAAAAAAGGTTATGATAAACCCAGTTAATCATATAATAAATTATTAAAGCTTAGGGTAGAAAACTCTCCAATATAATGACGTACCATAGGTGCTTACAGTGTTGTCGATGCCGGATGGCCTGCCATGAATGATCTTTTCACCTTCAAAAGCCCATTTGTTTACCAAGTCAAGCTCACTATCCCTAAAAGATACCCATCCTTGCTGACTGTAGTCCATCTCACAACAATCTGACAATGCAAGAAGTGCACCTGAAAGTGACACACAGTATGCAGCTGATGAACCCAAGCCTGCACCTAGAGGGAGTTCAGATGTCACAGTCACTGTTGCAGGTTTGTACCTAACTTACATAAATAGAATAATATCAAACATTGGTAGAGATAGTTGATTAACACTACTATATACGGTATATACTTAAACAAACACAATAGAGGAGTATTCAAAGAAACAACTTTAACAACACACAAGAATTACACAGGCCAGACAGAGACATTATGAGAAGTAAACTTAAGATGTTCATCATTACTGATTGCATCATAATTAGGAAGGGACAATAGCACCGACATACCCTTGGATGGCAATGTATAGCCAGAGAAAGGTAGACACTCCAGAGGACAATGTTACCAGTGCCTCTGGAATATTTTGCTCTTCAAGGAGTGATGCTATAGACTTAAGAGACTCTGTTGAGCATATTAATGGTGTTGAAGGTGAGGGGCTGGTAAATTCTGGCAGCACTTCTTTAATTCGCTCTATTGGCCAAGAGAACTCTAGGTCCATGTCCTTGAGCTTCAGCTTAAGCATATTGTCGCTATCTGTACAAAAAAGGAAAGCTACTTGTTAAAGCCTTTTAAAGTTGATTGATTGACAAGAAAAATGAACATGACACAGTAGCAACATGCTGCAAAAGCAAATATTTTGTTAGAAAAGTTCTTTAACCTGGCATATTCATATCCGAATCTAGTGATCAAGATTGATAAAAATCCCTCCTTTTTCCTTTAAAGAACTATGAAATGTTTGAAAATTTGAATGTGCTCTAAGTCTAATGCGGTAACAAATAAGTTTTAAACAATAAGGGTACTAACGAAATTGCAAAAGCCTCAACTTAAAATTTAGATGTGCTCCTACCCGCAAGAGAATTTAGGGCATAGATTTGATCGAAGAAATAAAAATTCCAATCTCCAAAGTTCTAAACTATGATTAGTAGCTATTGCAGTTGTACCATAATGATAAAGGTTAGATCTTGAAATTATAGACATAAAAATTAAGATTTTTTCTAAGTAGCATATACGTTGTACAGTATTTTTCCTTTTTTTGACACACACCTTACATCAAGGTTTCGATGCTTCAGAACTGCAGATTGATATGTTCAAATGTGCAATTTTTACTATAGCACGGCATGGGCTGGTACCCGTACCTAGCGGGGCACCAAGGGTAAGAAAATCAAATCTTATTTAGTTGAAAACTAATAATTCAGCCGGGGTGGCATCAGCGGTGTAGTATTCAAATGAGCAATTCTTACTATACCATGGGGCGATACCTAGCAAGGAACCAAGGATGAAAAAATCAAGTCTTGTCGAATGTATAGTGTACAAGCTCGCTGAAATACTTTATTAAACCCAAATTAAGAAAACCTCTATTTCATCGAATTATATAAACCTCCTCTTCCATACTACTACATATAAATACAGCAAATCTTGGCTTAAAAAAAAACTTGAAGCACTCTCTTTGATGAACAAAATGACCTTCTGATTTCGAAATGTCTTTAGCTTTATTACTCAAAATTCAAATCAACTAAAAAAGAGAATTAACTACAAACAGAAATCTGTCTAAGTTGATTAGAAAGTAACAAAGTTAAGAAATCTCATCATTGATGTTGTTACTCAAATAACCTATTTAGCCCCCACACCCCCCCCCCCCCCCCCCCACAACAAAACCAAAAACACAAAAAAAACAAATCACAAAAACAAAAAAAAAAAAAATATTTAAAAAACCAAAACAAAAACCCAAAAAAAACAAACCCATAAACATACAAAAAAAAAAATAAAACAAAAACCTAAATACAAAAACCACAATAAACCAACACCATCAAAAAAAAAAAAAAAATAAATTTTCAAACCCACCCAAAACACAAAAAAGAAAAGAAAAAAAAAAAGATAAAAAGAAAAAAAAAAACGAAAAATAAAAAAATCAATAAAAACAAAAATATAACATAAACAACAAAACACAACAAAACTTTCACCAATCAAATCAAATACAAAAAAAGCAAAGAATAAAAAAAAAAAAAACACAACCCCCAAACCACCAACAGCAAACAGAAAAAAAAAAAAAAAAACAAAAAAACCAAAGACCCACAAAAAAACAAAATACAAAACCAAACACAAAAACAAACCAATACAAACCACAAAAAACAAACACCTAAACATGAAAACCAAACACAAAAACACAACACACCACACACAACCCCCCACAACCACATACACCAAACCAAAAAAATAACAAACAAAAACAAAAACAAAAACATACAACACACCCCCCCACACACCAACCCCCACCAACAACCACAAAAAACACAACAACACAAAACACAACAACCCACCTCCCCACCCCCACACCCAACCAACCACACACCCAAAACACCCAAACAAACCAACAACACAAACCCCCCCCCCCCCACCCTCCCCCCACCCACCAGCCCCACAACACCCCCACAACCCCCCCCCCCCCCCCCCCCACCCCCCCACCCACCCCCACACCCCACCCCCCCCCCCCCCCCCCCCCCCCCCCCCCCCCCAAACAAAAAAAACCTCCATTAATATAAAATCAATCAAAAAAATAAGAACTTGATTATATAAAAATTAAAAACATAATCATACTAAAACGGCTGGAATTTCGACAATAATCGCCATTTAGACACTAGTAGATTACAACACTATAATTTTCCGAGTTAATACAGCTTTCGATTCCAATATTCAGAAAAACAAATATAATTAAACAAATAATAATAATAATAAAATACTGAATAAATTGAGGAAAAATCAACCACATTTAATGCAAAAAGTAACGAAATTGAAATCAGCAAAAGAAATTACCGGAAGAAAAACGGAGATGAATACAAGTGTAGAGATTAATGGCGGCGGCAACGGCGGTGGATCCATGAACGACGGCATGTTCGCCGGAAAGTATGATTTTTCCGGGAGCTCTTGATTTAACCTCCATTTTTAACAAATTATTATAATTTATAATTTAAAAGAGGAAATTAATACAGAGAAATTAGCTAATTTAACGCAAGTTGAATGTAGATTATGAAGCATAAATGTTATACGACCCACGAATTTGACATGTTTTTCTTAGGGGATCTCGTATTACGCGATTCCTGATTCGCTGATGCTGTTTTTTTTTTTTTTGTTTGTTTACAATTAAATATTTAAATGTGTTAAAATATTCAACTCAAGAGAGAAAATGAATAAGGAATAATTTGCTTTTCAATGATTTTTGACTAGATAAGGGGTGATTTGAAAAGATATTATTATTTTTTTTGGCTACAAATGTGATTTCATATATAAAATGTGATTGAATGAATAAATATTAAAGAATGTAGAGATTGTTGATTATAATTGGTGTGTAAAGAAAGAAGAAATTAGAAATTGGAATCCTATTATGAAAAAAAAAATATTATGAACTGATAGATTATGAAGTATGAAAAAAAAATATTATGAACAAAATAATATATATATCTATGAACAAATAATATTAAAAATAAATTAATCAGCAAAATAACAATTAGCAAAATAAAAGTTGAGCTGAGCTAATCTGATTTTAAGCTGAAGTAAACAGGCCCTTAATGGCCGACTATATCTACACAAGTGTGCTGTTCACATTGAATAGAAGTTTCTTTTTATGACAGAGCAACCTACTCAGATCGACAATGAAATCAAAGCTTGTTCAAGAGTTCACTTAGCTATGTCAAATATACCATACTTGCACAAGGACTGATTACACTTTCACTTGTGAAAATGTAGAGGAAAAGATAATATACATTCCAGATCAAACTAAACAATGACTCAGAGACTTGAAGTTTTAGCAGTGTCAATATTTTCTTCAAGAGTTCCACTAAGATTCTCCACAAGATTGAGTAGAAACATGTCTGAACCATGTTTAGCCACCAACGACACCGACACAGGAAGATCATCGTATGATCCTAGTGGAATACTTGCCTGCAAAGAGCAAGAATAATATATGATGGATTTTTGTTCAGATACATGAGTTAAGCTTTGATTTTTATATCAATGAAAAGGAAGAACCTGACAAAATCCAGACAATCCAGCAATGGAGAGTAAACTGAAAGCTCTCGCTCGGAAGGTTTCCAAAGAAGATGGCTCAGTTAGCAATTTTGGTGGTGGTCCAGGAACAGCGGGAATTGCAAGGATACCAACATCCTAGATAAAGATCTATCAGTAATGCAAAAGAAAAGCAGAAGAGGACAAGAAGGTAAAGCGTTTATCAGTTTCCGCAATACTGCACAAGCAGCACTACGTTTGCTTGTTGGGCCCTGTTCTACATTTGATTGTTGGGCCTTGTTCTGAGGGATGGAACTATGGAAGCAAAACCAGGTAGCTAGATAATTTCATATGTTTGCAAATACTGGGGTTTGAGGTGATGTTACCAAAATGAAGGATGGAAGTGTTTGAAGCAGCAGGTCATAGAGATTACCCCTAAGAGAGAAGTAAGTGCAGCTCGTAGTTCAGTCCTGACAGAATGGCATATGCTGATCTTATCGTCAGTAGCTGAAACAGCTTCCCAAACTCGTTCCTTTATTCCTGGCCCAAAGCTAGGTTTTATGGAAGAGACCCATTCGCCATGATTAAGCTTAAACTCGTACCTACACCACCAAACAAAATTAAGTAGTCAACAACATCCAAATAAGAGTACATGGCAAGAAACACACAATAGAATGTTGTAACCAATTACTTCTGCTGTTCCGCCGCCGCCGCCCCCCCTTCCCCCCTCCCCCCCCCCCCCCCCCCCCCCCCCCCCCCCCCCCCCCCCCCCCCCCCCCCCCCCCCCC
>PYUH01000009.1:3941886-3956790 GCA_016808085.1 Suaeda aralocaspica
CCCCCCAAACCTCACACACACACACACAATTTCCTTCTAATTTTAAGTTACAGTCTTCCTCCATCACATCAAGTTTTTATTCCCAATACTATTTTTCAAAGCAGGATACAGAATTGAAAAAGTGCTTGATTTAATTATAATTGAACTGATGTATTAGTGACTAGTGAGATCTACCTTTGAAGCAATCGCAATGTACTTGAAAGGGCTGCCAAAGATGGTATGCTGTATTCTTTTGTATCACCACCCAGGCTCATGAAATGCTTTAGGCTAGGAACATTTTCCTCTACATAGACTCCAAGGTCAATATTTTTCATAGCCTGGCCTGATTTCAAAACATTTAAGATACTAAAATAAAAAGATGTCAAGAATAACAAAGCTTCATTCGTGAATATATCAATAAAAGAATGGATTAAAACAGAACTACTTAATCAAAGATGAGAAACAAAGTTACTGAAATAATACCAACCAACCTACCTCCAAACAATCTCTCCACTGAATTGACAAGAACATGTTTTACTCTTTCAATTGGAATGCTTAAAAGCTTGAAGCAATCGTCAGCAATAATTATCGGACAAGGATTCACTTGAGGCACATCAAGAGGAGGAAGTAGCACGTGCCCAACTTTCTTCAAGATTGATGGATCCCTAGCAAACCATCCTGAGATAGTGCAAAAGTTTCAATAATTGCTTAATAAATCACTCATGCGGTCATATGAACAGCAGTTTCTGACAAAGTGGCAATCACATGCACTCAAAAGGACAAAAGTTCAATGAAAGTACAAAAATGAACATCATTTTGAATTTGACTCTTACTGAGCAGTCCTAATGTTGCAGTGAGAAGGCTATTGAAGCTTTTCATTTAGATATCATGTACTTGGTCTTCAGATTAAAACAAAATGGAGTATAACAATTAACAAGTGATTGCATTTTGCATATCTTATCATATCGTCAAATGTTTACCAACTGTATCAAAACTCTGTGCCATTGGGATAACACCATCAACAGAGACAACCCCATGAGAAGGCCGAATTCCATGAATTTTACAGAATGCTGCTGGGACTCTTACACTTCCTCCAGTGTCAGTCCCTAAAGAAACAGAATAATGACTGATCAACAGTTGTTGAGTCATAAAAAAATTCATTTTTAATGAAGAAATTAACAAACCCAAAGAAAAATCTACAATGTTTGCGCCAACTGCAACAGCAGATCCACTAGAAGATCCTCCAGGAATACGGTCTGATGCGCATGGATTTCTAGGAGTACCATAATGTATATTTTCTCCATTTATGCTGTCAAAACATCATTGCAAAAACTTTGTCATAAAGAAAATTAAGCAGGGTAGTGAACTGATCACTCATCACGGGACCTTTGACCATTTAAAGGCATCTGTCCAAATAACTGTTCCTCGGCTTTGTGTTTGGTAACCTTGAGCAATAGAATGCCTCAAAATTTTAAGTGTACACAAGTATCATATATTGATGTTGTCAGATTTCTTGAGGACTTCCATCTTAAATGTAACCTCAAGTCCTCAACATAAGGTTGTATAAGCCATAAAGGTTTACTGTGCAAAAACGAAATTAACTAAGTATTGGAAGCCACAAGCACAAACGCAACATTTCGTATTTAATGTGAGAAGTCTTAACAAGTAACATCCAAATGGAAATCATGTTTAATTAACATGTTAAACCGAAGACACTCACAAGAATGTCCAAGGACTAAGCTCTCTCTAGCTTTCAAGGCAATCAATTAAACACAGCCAAAAAAACGCTACTAGATAAACACACTACTCAAAGCAGAAACAACATAAGTCTGAGTTCTCTTGAAACATCAATTCCTAGCATAACAAGGATCATCTCACCAATTCCTTCACCAAATTCACATAAAACACTTGCACATATACCAACACACTTCATAAGCAAGAGCTCAATCCACTAACCAATTAAACTACAAACGACTCGAAAATCTGAATTGTACCATATTACAGTAAGGACATTCTATGTAATTAAATAAACATGAATTACAAAAGCAAAAAAAGTCTTCTAAAAGTAAACAAGAAAACATCCAAATTATCTAAAGTACACCTAAAAAACCTAACTAACTAACTAACTAACCTGTAAGCCATTTCATCCATGACGGTTGTACCAACACAGGTAGCACCTGCTTTTAAGAGAGCCAAAACAGTTGGAGCAGTTGATTTAGCTATTGTATGAGTTTTTCCCCAATCAGGGTTCCCAAATCCAGTTACATGCCCTTTTACATCAAATCTGCTCTTTCATAAACAAATTTCCTCCAAATCATAAGAATGGAAACTTGCAATCATAAAAATTACTACTTACATATTAATAAAAAAAAAATAAAAAGAAACTCACATTTCTTTGACAGCAAAAGTGAGACCAGATAAGGGAAGTTCCACAGAAGAAGAAGGTAGAGAAAGTGTGAATTTCTCCATGAAAGCTCCATTGTTTGACTCCATTTTTCCTCTGTTTCTCAAAAGTGAGGAAGAAAAAAATGGTAAACCAGTAAATCTATAATCAAGTTTAGGTAACAGGATTTTGTTCAAGTGTGTGACCTTTTGTCGTTTAAGACATGTTTTATGTCACAACTTGTGAAAATACAGTTTGTATTACTATGCATTTTTTGTAAATTAAAATCTTATACGGAGTATAAATTAAAAGTACTATCTTCGATTCAACTTATTTGTAATAAAAGGATTTTTTTTGTGAGGTACAAAAAATTCCTTTGTTGAACCGGTGGTAGTACTTACTTTGTTCCCTTTGGTTTGATACGTTGTGAGTTGCATATGTGTCAATGCACTTGTTTGAGCTTACATATCATTTGTTGTACAAATGTAAAAATTATAATAATTGAATATTAATAATGTACTTATAAACACGAATCAAAGAAGACCTCCCATGACTATATTAGTATACTATGTTTTATATATTGAAAGTAATTTAAAAGATTCTTCCATCTTATGAATAGTGTCAAGCTTTCAAACATATCAAACAAAAAGGAACAAAGGGAGTATTAAAATTGAGACCTTAACTTGATTTTTGGCATAAAAATCAAATTATCAACAATTACACATTGGCAAAATTTTATTTATAAGAGGGGTAAATTGAAAAGCAGGTGCAACAACGCGCAAGGCCAAATGTCGATAATTTGATTTTTTTGCCGAAAATCGAGTTAAAGGTCTCAAATTTAATACTTTTTTTGCCGAAAATCAAGTTTAAGGTTACAATTAAAATTTAAGAGTGAAGATTTGAAGAAAACACCAATGAATGCTAGCAGCCTGACATTGAAAGCTTCGACTTGGACTAACACTTTATCAATTAAAATTATCGTTCTTTGTCTATACTCAAATATATGCATTAATGATTAAGTTTGAGCTTTATGACACAAAGGCTTCGAGTTCAAATCTCTCTACTCACTATTAACTTTTTTAATGAAAGTTGTTTGCTAATATAAGCAAATCATGCCATTTCGGCAAGCGCAAAACGTGTTAGAAGGTGCCACATAGGTGACATGTTATTATATGCATTTAAGCAGGTAACACGTGGCAAATAACTAAGCTTCACCTTGTGTTATAATATAGAGTAATTGATGATAGTTGATGTGTGTGATGGTGATTTATTGATTTTTTTTTTCCAATTTATTTATATAATGCCATTTTGAGAAACAATTTCATTACTCGATGTTTTAGGGCCATTGGGCCAACAATTGACATCGTATCATATGACCAGACTAATCAGCTATTGTACAACCAAGAGAAAAGCATTAGTTCTGGGCTTCTCACACCGATGATCATATATGCCTATTTGATAGAGGATATATTTTGATATAGGATATATTTGTTAATATTTGCTAAATTTTTGTCTTGAAGATATTCTAATCATATCTTGTATAATTTAGATTGCCCATGAGGATTAGGAGATGTACAACTATATATATTCTTAATGAATACTCAATCTCCATCAAGGGAGTATTACTTCAGTTAACATGGTATCACAGCCTTCTTAAAAATCTGAAATATTTTTCCCCCCTTCGATCCTCTGTTTGCTATCTTCATCAAGACGTCTATCGACGTACCTACACCATCTCCTCCACCCACTTCCTCTGCTTATCATCCGGCATTCACCGTCACGAACATCAAAGGCACCTTCCCTGTGTTCCTTGATCATGAAGATGCTTTGTATGAATCTTGGGCCGAATACTTCACAATTTATGTCTATGCTTACAACGTTCTTGACCATATCGATTCTACTATCTCACGTCCAACTGACATTACCAATGCTACATGGACTCGCCTCGATGCCATTGTTAAACAATGGATCTATGCCACTATCTCAAAGGACCTTGCTGCCACCATCATGAAACCCGGTGCCACGGCCCTCGAGCTTTGGACTCGTCTCAAAGATATCTTTCACGACAATAAAGAATCCCGCGCTACATACTTAACTGAACAATTTGCTCTCACCAGGCTCGAAAATTTAAGCAACATGTTGGATTACTGTAAGCAAATTAAACTTCTTGGTGATCAATTAGCCAACGTCGACAGCCCGGTCTCCGACAAACAGATGGTACTCAAGCTCGTCGCGGGTCTCCCTAAAGGCGAGTACGACACCGTGGCCACTATGATACATCAATCAAAGCCACTTCCTAGCTTCTCCGAAGCCCGTTCTCGTCTGATTCTCGAAGAAACTCGTCGTGCTAAACAAGATGACTCCTCCGACTCCGCTTTGGTGGCAGGCTCCGCCGCATCCTCCTCCCACACTCCCTCTGCTCCCACGTCTCAACCTTCTACTAACCAACAGCAGCACCTCAACGCGACTGGCAGACGTGGTCAAAACAGTAATCGGGGGCGTGGGGGTCGCGGTGGCAGAGGTGGTCGTGGCAGGGGACGGGGGCGTGGAGGAGGCAGATTCAATAACAACAATTACAACTCCACTTCTCCACAATATCAGACTTCTAATACTCCCCAACAATGGGTCACAAATCCACCATCTAACTTTGGTCCTCAGCAAAATTGGGTTAGGGCCCAATATTAGTGGCAGCCACAACAATGGGCTTCTCCCCCTTGCCCTTTCCCATCTCAGCCCATTCGTCCTCAACCCGGTTTACTGGGCCCTGCGCCTCGTGGCCCACAACAGCAGGCTCATGTTTCCAATTATCCTACTCCCGACTACGGCTCTCTAATGACACCAACGGATTTGGGCCAAGCCTTCTCCTCTATGTCATTCCAACAGCCCGATGATCAATGGTACCTCGATACTGGTGCTACGTCTCATCTCACGAACAACACAGGTAACCTCCCTCGTATGTTTCATTTGAGCAATTCTCCTTCTACTTATGTCGGTGATGGCACACGTATTCCAATTAAAGGTTATGGCACCACCACTACTCCCTCACCCCATCCCTTTACCCTCAAAAACGTCCTTTACACTCCTCAAATCATAAAAAATCTAATTTCTGTTAGAAAATTTACCGCCGATAATTATGTTTCTATTGAATTTGACCCTTTTGGTTTTTCTATTAAGGATCTCACTATGGGGATGCATCTAACGAGGTGTGATAGTGTGGGGGACCTCTATCCTTTCTCCTCCGCTACAACCACAAATTTCATTCCACATATCTCATTAGCAGCTATTTCTTCCTCAACTTGGCACGACCGACTAGGACATCCTGGCGAACCAGTTTTTAATTTTTTAATGCAACATAGATATATTCATTGTAATAAAGGACAGAAAAAATCTTGTTATTCTTGTCCCTTAGGAAAGCATGTCAGATTACCTTTTTATTCTTCAATAAATAAAACTCAATTTCCATTTGATATTGTGCATGCGGATTTATGGACTTCTCCAATTAAAAGCTCCTCTGGTAATAAGTATATTTTAGTATTTCTAGATGATTACACTCACTTTAGTTGGGTCTTTCCTCTCAAATTTAAGTCACAAGTTTTCACTATTTTTCATAATTTTTCCAAATACGTTCACACACAGTTTGAGCGTAAGATAAAAACTTTTCAGTGTGATAATGGCCGTGAGTTTGATAATACTCCCTATCAAGAGTTTTTTGCTAAAAATGGCATGCTATTCCGTTTCTCTTGCCCTAACACATCTTCTCAAAATGGAAAGGCCGAACGTTTTAACTGTACAATAAATAATATTAGCCGCACTCTTCTCATTCATGCTTCCCTACCTCCTTCCTTTTGGGTCCATAGCACCGAAATGGTTGTATATCTCCTTAATATTCTCCCCACCACTACTCTTCAAAATCGCACACCCACTGAAGTCCTTTACGGTAAACTCCCATCTTCGTGTCTTCGGTTGTCTTTGTTATCCCAATCTTACCACCACTTCCCCCCACAAATTGGCACCACGATCCACCCCATGTGTTTTCCTTGGGCTCCCATCTAACCATCGTGGTTACAAGTGCCTAGATCTTACTACACACAAAATATTAATATCAAGGCACGTGATTTTCATGGAACATGAGTTCCCTTATAAGAATTTGGTCAAATACAAGACTTCAGACTATGATTTTCTCACCCATGTTGAACCCCTACCTATTGTTCCTTCACCTTTCCAACCCGTACAGCCTGCCCCTCCTACTACTACACGTCCCACCTCGCCCCCAATTCCACCTCCCACCACCCCTATTCCCCACGCATCACCTACTTCCCCTACTATCCAATTTGGCTCGCTTCCACCAAGTCCACTACCCACGCCTTACTCAACCCCGCATGCCACCCGCCCCTCGCACCCCATGCAAACACGTGCCAAAGATGACATTTTTAAACCCAAACCCATCTTCAACTTGCATTCCACGACTGACCCGCCACCCAAAATATCACCCCTCCCTAAAAACCCAAAAGTAGCCCTTCTTGACCCTAATTGGAATCGTGCCATGACCGATGAGTACAATGCTCTAATGAAGCAACATACGTGGGACTTGGTACCACGTCCTACTACGGGGGTGAATATTATTCGTTGTATGTGGTTGTTTAAGCACAAATACAAAGATAACGAGGAACTTGAGCAATACAAGGCTCGTTTGGTTGTTAATGGCAAATCTCAATAGGTGGGGGTGGATTGTTACGAGACTTTCAGTCCCGTGGTCAAACCAACTACTATTCGTACGGTACTTAGTATTGCTATGGGTAATAATTGGCCAATTCATCAGTTAAATGTAAAAAATGCTTTTCTACATGGGGATCTAAATGAGATGGTTTACATGCATCAACCTCTTGGGTTTGTTAATCCTAATGCTCCAACTCACGTTTGTCGCCTCCGTAAAGCACTATACGGTTTAAAACAAGCACCTCGGGCTTGGTATCAACATTTTGCCTCCTATCTTCTACAATTGGGGTTTGTTTGTGCTAAGAGTGATACATCTTTGTTTATTTATATTCACGGGGTTCACATAGCATATTTATTACTCTACGTCGACGATATTGTTCTTACTGCTTCTTTTGAACATTTAAAGATTGAATTAATTCATCTCCTTCATCGTGAATTCGACATGACTGACCTTGGACTTTTAAGCTACTTTTTGGGCATTTCGGTAACTCGTACGACGTCCATTATGTTCCTCACTCAACGCAAGTATGCTGAGGAGATAATTGATCGGGCTCATATGACTAATTGTAAACCTATGGCAACCCCAATTGATGCCAAAGGAAAGCTTAGTGCCATTGCTGGGAAACCCGTGGCTGATCCTACTCTCTATCGGAGTTTAGCTGGCGCCCTTCAGTATTTGACATTCACGCACCCCGACATTGCTTACGCAGTACAACAATGTTGTCTTTTTATGCATGATCCACGCGAGCCACACTTCAATGCACTCAAGCGTAACGATACATTAAGGGCACCATGGATCATGGTCTGCATCTTTATTCCTCCAAACCGTCACGTCTTATGGCCTATACCGACGCTGACTGGGCAGGCTGTCCCCATACCCGCAAGTCCACCTCTAGTTTTTGTGTTTTCTTAGGTGATAACCTCGTGTCTTGGTCGTCTAAACGCCAGGCCACTGTCTCGCGTTCCAACGCGGAGGCTGAGTACCGCGGTGTAGCAAATGTCGTAGCTGAAACGTGTTGGCTTTGTAACTTGTTACTCGAACTACACTGTCCAATTCAGCGAGCCACTCTCGTGTACTGCGACAACGTCTCTGCAGTGTACTTATCTAACAACCCCGTTCAACATCAACATACCAAACACGTTGAGCTCGATATACACTTTGTTCGCGATAAGGTCGCTTTAGGCCACATTCGTGTGCTTCATGTTCCTTTTGCTGATCAATACATAGATATCTTTACTAAAGGGCTGCCACGTCAATTGTTTTCCGACTTTAAGCACAGTCTGAGCGTCCGACCACCTCCCGCTCCAACTACGGAGGTGTGATAGAAGATATATTTTGATATAGGATATATTTGTTAATATTTGCTAAATATTTGTCTTGAAGATATTCTAATCATATCTTGTATAATTTAGATTGCCCATGAGGATTAGGAGATGTACAACTATATATATTCATAATGAATACTCAATCTTCATCAAGGGAGAATTTAACAGCTCATTTGGATACCAAAAAAAGGAGGGAAAGGAAGGGAAGGGAGAGGAAGGGATGCAATTTCCTCTATTTGGATAGGAAACATGGAAGGAGAGGAATTTGAGAGGAAGAGAAATGGAGGGATTTAGTCTTCTTTATTTCTTAAACAACATATCCTTCCAAAATTGAGAAGATTTGGAAGGAAAATAATCTGATTTTTTATCATGAGTTGTCTCCCATCCTAAGTCCTACCCATTGCAAGTTCACCTTCCTCACCTCCCTTTCCTTCAAACCCCCTTCTCCATCCAAACAAAAGCAAAAACCTTCATCACCCTTTCCCTCACTTCCCATCCCCTTCCTTTCCTTTCTCCTCCCTCCCTCTCCCTCCCCCTTTTGTATCCAAACAAGCTCTAAAATTATTCCATGTTTTGTATGTGTAGGCCATTATAAAAGATGTATTATTTTTATTTATCTTACAATAGGTATTTTTCACGGTATAATATAACAGGAAAAAAAATTAATTTTCTGGTGGGAGGAACTCTATAAGGTACGTGGGGGTTCAGTTAAACACAGAAAAAAAAAATTTTAACTTGAAGCCTCCTTCTGCCGACTGCCGTTTTCCACCTCCGACCACCGCCGTCTCCGGTGAGTTTGATTTTGATTTTGATTTTAATTTCATTATTAACTAATTAGCTAATTATTTGTTTTTATGTTGTTATGAATCTTAAGCAAAGTTCCCATTTTTATTAAAACCCCAAAAAATTTACAAAGTGGGTATCCTCCAAAATTAATAGCTTATATAGGGAATTCAAAGATGGGGTTAAATCAACAAATTGTACACAAAAATGTTTAATATTAATGCTTCGAATTTTAGCATGATTTTGGTCCAAACTCAAAATAAAATACTATAGCTAATTAAATATACATCTGCAATTTATTTCCTTCCAAAGTTTAAACTCTAACAATATTTTGTGAATGAAGAATTAAACACAAAATAAAATAAAATAAAATAAAATTGCAGCAATAATAATGATATAATAAATAAGTAGCAAAATTGCAAAATTACCTTGAAAAATGAAGATATTTGCAATTAGCCAATAAGTGAAAGGTGGGGGAAAAGGAAGTTGAAGACGATATTATTGAAGTAAGATAACAGTGGTATCATCCTCCACCGTAGAAAGAGTGTACCAAAAATCTCTTGTAATTATAGCACTTTCCAATTTTCATTATTATATTGTGGGGTCATGTGATAGTGATTAGTGAGTTAACTAACTAGTACGACCATATTTGAATTATCGCAAGTTTTACTGATTTAATTTATATTTGTTTACTTATTTACATGTTTGTTTATACAATTGTATATTTGTTTAATTGTTTATATAATTATGTGATTTAATTATTGTTGTGTTGTTGGGCACTTAGAAAGTTTGATTGATTCATATTTTTAATTAGTTATCGTTGTGTAAGTTTATATGAATTATTTATTTAGTGAGCAATTACTCGATTTACAGTTTGATTATCCGATCGACAATCCAAACAACTTGGTGTTCGTGTTTCAAACCCCCAAGTTGGAATTCCTAGGTCCGCCACTTGACCTCCACTACTTATGCTATGACAATGGGGACCTTGTTCTATACCAACGTTTTGAGGAAGCACATCACTAACCCTGGAGCTCATAGCACAAATTCCTACATATGCGGGCGGGAAAAAAATGAATTAATTACTCGTATATATTAAGTGATTATTGAAATAGTAGTACTTAACTAAATATCTAGCATAGGATAATAAAACTTTGCATATGGAAACAATAAATTCGTGATGATAAAACTTTGCAAATCCAATCCGAGATTTGATAAACAAATATTCGTATGTTAATTTTGCTAGCCAATATCATTTACTGTATATTAAAATCATTTACAATTCTATATCAAATACTTGTTATACTTTTGTCATTTTCATTTATTAAATTAGATTCATAACCTAGTAAATTATATTAACATTACAATAAATAATATTGGACACCAAGATTTACATACATATATTGGTTTATCATTTCTCGAATTACTAGATGCATATGATACACATTACACAAAACACAAGTACAAAACCATCAAATAGTGAGTATAAACAAATCACAAAACCTTTTATTATAGTAATATTAATCGTGTAGCAAATGAAACTTATTTAATACGGAGTATGAAAATAAGGAATTGGTATATCTCCATAAAAATTATATTTTAAGTGCTTGCATCTAAAACTATGAAATACATATAAACCTATAATATTTTAAAAACAAGTTAGCGCTTACCGAAAGATAAAATAACTACTATTATTAGCATAAGAGACATAAACGATGACTTTCCACCCATCTTTCAAATATTAAGATAAATGTAGTTAGTTTAATTATCAAATGCTCCTATTATATGTTGAGATGATAAGAAATTATTATAGCTCTAGGCTCTATTTATACTAGTGCTAAATTTCTATTTAGTAAGTATGATTTTTATAGAATAGAATTAGTTCAGTTCCACACTATTTCAAAGATGAACTTGATCCAAAGAGATCCAATATATTTTTAGTGTAAAAGGTATAAGAGAAGAATTAGAAGTTGTATTTTCCATTTTAGTGTTCAAGGAAATATATAGTAGTACAAACTAGTGCTTAACAACTAGGAATTGATCACTACAATCAAGGAGTATAACATCCTAGAATATATACATGATATTTGCTACTAATAACAATGTTAATTAAGGAGAATAATATTCACAAAATATTTTCATAGTATAGTAAGCTTTGACCTTGATACAGGTAAATCCTTATCAAAAGGTATCACAACAAATATCAATTCATTCTCCATCAACTCCATTATTTTAAAAGGCCAAGAGAAGAATTGTGAGCAGACACGTGTCACCATATTAAATGCAATAACAGTACAAGACACTTCATCTCCACACATGGATAATGATGTGGCTCGTCCTTGGTGGCAATATATGAACTTCTCCCTTTTGTTGTTACCTTTTTACATTCCTACTATAATGTAACTACTTGTGATGTAAACTGAAATCAGTACTAAAAGTTATTAGCCATAATAATTATGAAGATTGTAAATCTGATGTTATATGAAGATTGTACTAAAAGTCAGCTAATAATTGATTTCAACTAAATTAGGAAAATTATAAATTACTCATCTGTTCATGTTAATAACTTTTTATGTGCTTGATGATTTTAATTTGATAGACGATCATTTTTTGTCGTGATATTGTGACAATGATGTCGAGGTGAATGGTGGTGCTCTAATTCTCTAGCTTTGATTGGAAATTCAGGTTGTGGGAGCTTAAAATGATTTTCAGTTGCGTCGTTTAAGTGGTGGAGAATTGAATTTGCATTAGTTGAAAGGAGTTGAGAAAAACTTTAGTCACAATCTTGTTTATTTTGTTATTAATCATATTGTTACCCTCTAGTAATTAATCACCAACGACAAGGGAGGGCCACGGCCTAGCCTTGTGCGGCGAGTCCCCGGCGAACGACGAGCGAAAAGGGGAGGTAGGAGGCGGAGAACGGTGGCGGAAAACAAAAAACCCTACGAGAGGGGATGAAGGAACCCTATGAGAGGGGAGGAAGGAAACCCTATGAGAGGGGAGGAAGAAACTTAACTTACGTTGTAACATTTTACTATCATGAAGTTTTTAGTTGTTAGTGATTCTATATCATATACTTGGTATATTTCTGTCATTTTCATTAATTAAATTAGATTCATAACCTAGTAAGTTGTATTAACATTACAATAAATGATATTTGACACCAAGATATACAGACATATATCGGTTTATCGTTTCTCGAATTACTAAATGTATATGATACACAAAACACAAGTACATAACCATCAAATTACACAAATCACAAAACCTTTTATTATAGTAATATTACTTGTGTAGCATATGAAACTTATTTAAAATGAAAATAAGGAATTGGTATATCTATATAAAATTATGTTTTAAGTGCTTGCATCTAAAATTATGAAATGCATATAAACCTATGATATTTTTAAAAACAAGTTAGCACTTACCCAAAGATAAAATAACTACTATTATTAGCATAAGAGACATAAATGATGACTTTCCACCCATATTCCAAATATTAGGAAGAATATAGTTAGTTTAATTATCAAGTACTCCTATTATATCTTGAGATGATAAGAAATTAATATAACTCTAGGCTCTATTTATACAAGTGCTAAATTTATATTTAGTAAGTATGATTTTATAGAATAAAATTAGTTCAGTTCCACACTATTTTAAAGATGATATTGATCCAAAGAGATCCATTATAAGGTATCACAACAAATATCAATCCATTCTCCATTATGTATATTAATGTAAAAGAATCACAACAGATATCAAGCCATTCCTTAAGCTAGAAACAATCCAAACAAGTATGAAAGAGGGAATGGTACTTCAAAGATGATACGGAGTACATACAATATAAATATGGAAAAAATTATAGTTAATCACTTGATTTGCAAATTCGGTATCATTTTTGTAACTTCACATAAAATATTACATTTTTCTTGGGATTTCATGCATGAATTCTACAAAACCTCAAAATATACGTTATAATAACATTTTTTCCATTATCACAAAAAAGAAAGGGATATTAGACCATAAAATCGAGATACTTCGTATCAAATGCTAACCCGGCAATTGGCTATAGAAATTTTGGATTTCCAGATTTTTTTTTGATAATTGGACAAGTATTTTCCTTAGTATTACTCCATATATTCTAAATACTATTTTTAGAATATACAAAGTAATTTCTAATTTTTTAAAAAATGAAGACTGTTTGAAATCCTTAGCTATATCTATAAAAACTGAGTACTTGATCAGATATTGAATAACAAATATCCAGATATTTTCTAACTCCGTTCTCAACTGCTTATCCGACACCTTATGTCCAAAGGCATTCAAATCCTGCACTTAAATTTGAGTGACTTTTGAATAATGAGTTGATATTAGGCTGTGGAGAGCAATTCATCTAAACCGAAATTAACTACTGCCTGTACAAAAGAAATGTATATTTACATTGCATAAAGACAAGATAACTAGTTCAAATTACTAGTACTGTGTATAAAAAGCTGCTAAATGTATTCATTTTCATTCTCTACCCACTCGACCTCGTCAGAGTCATCATCAAAGAAATATAAGTTAGAAATTATTGGCTGACGTCCACAGCTAGTTTCTTCATTATCCTCTGAGGTTTCATCAGGCTTCTTCCAACCTAAACACCTTTTATAAGCTCTATCATAGGCCTCGATGTTTAAACCTGAGGCAAGAAATAATTCCACTTCAACAACAAATCGATTGCTCCGAGCTGTAAGGAAAGGTGTTGCAGCATTAGTCACTAATACCTTGAATTCTTCTTGCTTTAGCTGTGGTAGATATGGTGTTCTCTTAGGGTGACGGCTGAAACATATGCATGGTTATAGGGAAATTAGTCAATAAAATTAACTATAGCATATAAGCAAGATGATAAGTTGGTAACTAAGAAAACAAAGATTGCTAAAAGTCTAAAACTCACCTTTTAGATAATGACTCGATTACCCCAAGTATATGATGCATTATGATTTCAACATCTTCTTCCTACAAGATAGATCCAAACTAATTACGTTTGATTAAAAGTCAAATGAAAGTGCTAGGAAACTATGTTTTATAAGGGAATAAGATAGTGTGAAAAAATGGATGAACAGCAGACAAACATAGATGCTAACACACGTAAAGGAACTGATGCATAATAGACACTAGTAGAAACACCTGTATAAGAGCTTGTAGCTCCCTTCTTAACCACTTTTCAAGCCAGATGTTGTGCTGCAGATATTTGTGCGACTTCCAATAACGCTCAACTTTAAAAGCGCCACTTAAAAGACCTGGCTCTGGTTCAGTGTAGTAGCACAGTAATCTATACTTGTGATCTTTTGTAAAGAAATTACTGCAAATGCAATAAAGTGCCATAATAAGATTGGAAGTTTAGAAAATTAATACTCCGTATATCACTTCCTCCAGCTAGCAAAGCATCATAACCATTTGGAATCCAAGAAAACGGCAACTAGTTCCTATTAAGGCAATACCTATTACCATTAATCTGGTTGATAAAATGTCGCTGAAATGTAATTCCATCATATCCGTGGATAATTGAAAAGTTGTCAGTCTGGAAACATAGTAGAACAGTGAAAGAAAAAGTCAGAAGTAAAGTATACATTGTATTACTAACAGCTAGTGCAGAAAATAGAGCTTTATTTCTTCCTTAATCCTCATATCTAAAGTTTTCAGATTTTTGTTTATTTTTCAAAAAAAAAAAAAAA
>PYUH01000009.1:3958386-4003524 GCA_016808085.1 Suaeda aralocaspica
AAAAAAAAAAAAAAAAGAATTTGTCAGCTTCAGAACACATTATTACGATACCATCTTGGATTCCTTTCAAGAAGTAGATTTCCCAGAAATACTTAGAAGGCAGCGGATCATCAAATAATCCAAAGTCACAACTGCTGCTACTTATCTAACTTTGAAAAGTTCAAAGGCATCTTCTCATGCTTTATAGAGTAAGGGTATCCTGCAGTCCTGCTAGCGAATGGACTGGTGATAGAAAACTAGATCGAGTATTTGGGATTTTGGGTGCATGCAATGGATATTTCACTACACTTACTCAGCAGTATGGTGCACAATCATTGTTGTAAAATCAAAAATTTCAGTTAAGTTGGGCTGAATTCAATAGGTGCATAAGTGGGCAACGACAGAAAAAGGTGCATCTCATAAGTACACTTACCTTTTTGTATACTTGTGGAGCAGTAATACGATTATATAACACCTTTGTAGAAGTCATGGACTCATGGATGAGGTAATACACTAATACATATCCAACATGAGCCTATGAGGTACCTTGTAATAAAGGATGACCAATATCCTTGAGGATTGCTAGCAATAAATAATGCAAAGGGATTGCTTTCTCCTTAACTATAGCATTAGGATCATTACCTCCTTTTATAGCTTTCTATGTGTTATACTGCTATACTTTCATAAATGACACTTCACCAGTTTTTATTGGTCCTTTAAATCATCTTTGTACATTCTAAATACAAAGAAATCACATTTTAGTTTTGGTTCATGTAGATGATATAATTGTTCCAAGCAATACTCCTAAATTTCTCGAAGCACTCCTATTTATCTAGAAGCTAGCTTTACTATTGTCACTCATTCATTGAGTCAGGGAAAAATCTATCCTCCAAACACACGCACACACACACACACAAAAAAACCTTAGGCAACTACACTCAAAACCTGATTAGAAGCCACTTCAACCACAAGCACTTGCTACAAATGTTGATGTCTCATCTTCACCATCTACTTGGCTCTTTGATAGCGGTGCATCCCAGCACGTCATAACTGACCACAATATTATTGCTTTCCATTTTCCTTATCTCAGCACTTGAGAATTAATCGGAGATGGTATAGGTAACATCTTAGTGTGGCTCTCTTTGTTTTTCTCAATCATCCTCATAACTCAAACTAATTAATACTCTTTATGTTCCTTCCATGGCTCGTAATATCATCTTAACATCTCAATTTCACATTGACCAAAATGCTTCCGTCGAATTTCAACCAAAACTTCTTGTGAAGGATCACAAAATGAGGTGCGTCTTCCTAGGGACCAGTTAGGTTGGAAGTTTCATGCCCCACTCCATCTCAAGTTCTTTAGATGCATCAAACCTGACTTTCTTCATTAGGGCATTTGTCTAAGAACAAATATATAAATAGTATATTTCCTTATACAATCTTAGTGTTTCTAGCATCTACCTTAGATTGCAATTGTTGAGCTAGCAAAAAGAGTCATCAATGCCATTCTCATAATGGTTATAAAACTATTTGATCTTTGTAATTTTTATAATAACTACACATGACTTTTATCTTTAAAACAAAAATAGACTCTATATGCCATGTTTATTCTATACAAAGCCTTAGCTGAGAAAATCTTTCAACTTTCTCTGAGGCCTTGTTCTTTCCGGCTTATGTTCGGCCAAAAATTCAGTCCAACCTTAAAAAAAATAGAATGTCCATTCAAAAAACCTATTTAATTACAACAAATTAAGGAGTTTTGGTTTGTCTTTGTCAGTTTATTGTGCATGGTTAAAAACTTATACTAAGCATAAATTTGACCCAAAACCGATTCCTTGTGTATTTGTAGGTCACTCCACCACCTAAAGTGCTTACTATTGCCTTGACCCCAAAACAAACAAAATCTACACACCTAAAGTGCTTACTATTGCCTTGACCCCAAAAGAAACAAAATCTACACATCACAACTTGTTCATTTTTGATGGGGGGGCCATAACCTGATCTTGTAAACTCAAAATCTTTGTTAGCGAAGATTGGTGTCTTAATTCATCTCTTATTATTCTGCCACCTCCATAAAACTAATAACAATTAAGCCTCCAAATTCACATATTGTTTCTACAAATCTACAACATGTTCATTTTTGCAGGGAAAATTATTCCCATAATTTGATCTTGTAAGCTCAAAATTTTTAATTGCAAATATCATATGATAATGGTATCTTAATTCTTCTCCTATTTCAATGCCACCTACACAACAACTAATAATAATTAAGCCTACAAATTCACGTATTGCTTCTACAATTCTACTCCTAGTGTTAGTCTAGCCTCATACTCCTAATAGTACTCCAAAGTCACCTACTCCTTCCAACTCTCGTTCAACATCATCAAGTGATACAATTAGCAAACTTAGTACCATGCCTAATTCCACAAACACACTCTACCCCCACCCAACCACTTCCTTCAGGCGACAATACACTACACCCAATCACACCCAAAAACCAAAAAAATACCCCCCCTCTTGGCCCCAACACCTCCTTATCCATCTCATACCATGACCACAAAATTGCAAAATGACATAACAACAAATCGATAAGCTTAATCATTATCCTAAAGTTTGTAAAACAGAGCTTAAGATAACAGCAGATGCACTGGGCTATGGATAACGGGATTTCAGCTTTGGCTCAAAAAAATACTTGAGTTCCGTAACATCATCTTCACAAAATGATGAGAAGATAATCCAAGATACATAGCAAGAGGCTTCAATCAAAGGCCTGACACTACAAGGAGCTTCAACAACACTACTCATATTACAATCTCTAAGTCATCTTTATACATTCTAAATACAAAAGAATCAAATATTAAGGTTAGGTTCAAGTAGACGATATAATTGTTACAAGCAATACTCCTAAATTTCTTGAAATACTACTATTTATCTAGAAGCTAGCTTTACTATTGTAACTCATTCATTGAGTGAGCACAAGCTCTATCTTCCATAAGTCCATAATAATCCAAATGCTCCTCTTACCCCAAACACACCAATTACTAAAATCATTACCAAAAATGTAATTGTTATCTCTAATCCTACACGAGCAACCGGATTAGCCTTTTCCAATCTAGATGCAACAAGGGTAGGACCAGTGACATGAAAACATCATAATTACAGAAATCGCTCATTGTTTCAACATCAAGAAAATCTTCTCACAAAAATTGAGAGCATTGGATTAAATATAACCAATGATACTCTTGAAGAATAGAAATTAACAATTACTTTGATATCCTTTATAAAAAATTGCATTTCCATTGATTTCTACCATGATCTTTTGATCCATCTCAAGGAATTACACAAGGTAAACCTTTTCTTTGCTCTTTGCATGAAAAGATTGTCTAACCATTGTAAAACGTTGTCGAAAATGGTAAATGGATTCCTTTAAAACTCCCTTCAACATTACCTTATTTCACTAGTTATGCATTCCTTGATAATATCCATCTTAAGAGAAGCATTCTTGCTAAATTTAAAAATGATCTAGCCTAGCAATTTTTAAAAAGCCAAATCCATATTTGTTATATAAATTAACATTCACCTATGTACTTCCTAAATCTCAATGCTTATTTGCTAACAAATTTTCTCAACTTAATTTCAGAAAAATCTAAGGGTTGGAACTAGCCCTAACACATTGGGTAACAAAATTGGTGAGAAAATTTGGTTAAAGAATATGGTGGTAGAATTTATAAAATCAATGCCCTAATCAAATTTGTCATCACACACTCGCAACTACTCTCTTCATGATATACAATCGAACTTGGGCTCAATACCATCCTAGATGAAACTAAGACTAAGCCAGCTCTTGCCAAAAATAGATAACCCTGTGGATTTAGGTTGAAGGATCCAAAAATAGATAACCCTGTGGATTTTGGTTGAAGGATCCATAGAACTTGTCACTAAAACTATGTGTAGAAGAGGGGTGGTGTAACAAGACCTTAAGGAAAACCTTCATTAAACTTGGAAGCTTTTGGTTTGTATAATGAATGGAAAATGCATTACAGATCATACTTCATTAATTGTCATATTCAGATCATACTTCACTGATTATCATTTTCATATAAACTCATTCTCCATATGGAAGGACATTAACACGGAGGAGGAAATTCTCAGCCATAGGCTTCAAATCAAAATCGGTTGATTGCAAGGATATTTTTTTATGGTATAATACTATAATCACTCAATAGGTATTAAGCCTCTTTCCTGACTAGAAAGTGTCAAAGTTTTTCATGTAAAGCCCATTGAAGAGTTTGTACTCTGCAACATCATCCTCAATGGGAAGTGAAGTTTCTCCAAAATTCTCATTTCAAAATCTGCCTTGAAAAGATAGCATTAAGTCTAGAACATACTCCATCCAACCTTGTTATTACTCACCTTTATAATTGAGGTTTTCAAAATGTCGGAAAATGATTCTCTTCCTTGGAAAAAATATTGGAATACAAATTGATAGCCTACTACAGTGCTACCTAGTCTTAGCCTTATTTTAATCATTCTGCTCTGATATTGCAGCAGATCAAGAAGCGTTCCTAAAAAGCTAAATGCAAAGCTTTAACTAAGATAAGCCCTAGATGAGGAGTAACGTCTAGCTCAAGCAAGCGCAAAAAAGAAAGAAAGAAAACAAAGCAAATTACAAAAACTTAAAGTAACCATATCCTAAACAACCAATATCATTTTGTAATAACATAACTTTTTGCAAGAGTACTCCTCAATCAAGAACTAATCAAAGGAAATAAGATGGTGATCAGTTAAGAACCTTGCATAAAGGACACTTGATTGAGGATGCCTGCCGCAACGTGGCCGACCTGCTTGAAACCACTTGAATCCAACGAATAATGCATTGATAACAGAATCTATCTGCAAATAAAAACCACATTAATTTAACATCCACTAAATTTTACAGTTATACTAACACCCAAACAAGAAATTTAAATTGGTAAGAGAAAAAAGTTATCAACTTTTCATTTAACCACTTGAATTTAACAAAATCTGCTTTAAAACCCAACAAAAAATTACAATTATTCAAAAAAAAAAAGTGTCCTTTAAACCAATTTTCTTCAAAGAAAATTGCAAAATTCACATTAATTCGCACCCACTTAATAACCCAAAAAGAAATTACATTTGCTCAATTAAATACTTATTTCATGAAATAATCCAGCAAATACAAGGAAGTAAAGTGAAAGAAGCATAAATAGAGAATTCTTTAAATAACCCAGAAATCTATAATCATGAAACTATGCAAAATTAAACAAAAGAGAGCAGAATCATACGGTAGCAATGATCTAAATAGGATTCTTGAGAAATTAATCCGAGACATATGGGGCAAGGGTTAGGGTTAGGGTTAGGGTTAGGGTTAGGAATGAATTGTTCGTCATCTTTGTTGAATTGTTCTTGGTTCATAGTTTTGCACTTTTGCTTTCAAGGTGATGCCTTGTTTGTTTGGGAGTTGGGACTAGGACTTTGAGAGGAAACACGTTCTTGTGTGCACCCGGAGTACCTTTCTCTAGGAGGCGCGATAGTTTATTTTTATTTTTATTTTTCTGAACTACCAGTACTTGAATATTGGTGTTTTTGTTCTGAATTTTAATGTTTTTTAAGTGAACATTAATATTGTTCTTATGTAGAATGAACATTTATGTTTTTATTTTGAACATTAATTTTTCTTCACTGAACATTAATTCAGTGCTTAGGTAAATGAATATTTATATTTTTATTTTGAACATTTATGTTTTTGAACTATATATTTGGTGTAGTTAGCTTGAACTATGATGTTTTTTGGATCATATNCTTGAACAATGATGTTTTTTGGATCATATAGTTTTTTGGTGAACTTTAATGTTGTTATTTGAACATTATTGTTTTAAGATTGAACATTTATGTTATTATTTTGAATATTAATTTGAATTTATACATATAGATCCAAAAGAGCTCATGTACCATCTACAGCAATTCATTATTTTTTAATGTTCAGAATTTTTATGAAAAAGTTCAGAAATATGATTACATCAATTACAAGAGAAATAACTGTTTGTTATACAAATCAAATGCTTCTTCATCATTGTTCACTTTTACATTCAACAATTCAGATTCATCAGCTTCATTTACAATCATTTGGATTGAATCATCTGCAAAAATTGAAAACATTAAAATCATTAATAGATGAACACTAACTCATTGTACAACAATTAGAAAAACATAACTGACAAAAA
Source organism: Suaeda aralocaspica (assembly GCA_016808085.1). Classification (NCBI taxonomy): domain Eukaryota; kingdom Viridiplantae; phylum Streptophyta; class Magnoliopsida; order Caryophyllales; family Amaranthaceae; genus Suaeda; species Suaeda aralocaspica. The sequence continues at coordinate 3,964,611 of PYUH01000009.1, forward strand.
TTTATTTTTTCTGAATGTTTAGAATTTTTATGAAAAAGTTCAGAGATAAGACTATACCAATTACTAGAGAAAAATGAACAACAATTCATTTTTTCTGAATGTTCGTAATTTTTATGAAAAAGTTCAGAAATATGATTACATCAATTACAAGAGAAATTGAACAACAATTCAATTTTGCTAATGTTCAGAATTTTTATGAAAAAGTTCAGAACAACATATTAACATAGAAATTTAATTTCTGAACATTAGTTCATTTTTTCTGAACATTTATGAATCTTCATCAGCATATATGCAAAATTTCAGAACAATAAGTTCTGAACTTTAATTGAAACTTTTTGAACGTTTATTAAATAAATTTATGAAAAATTTGACGAAAATTATAGCTTACAATTTTCTGTAAAATCTTCATTGGATTACTTCTTGTAGATCTTCGTCTATTTTGTGTTGTTTTGAATTGTATTTCTTTGATTTTCTGTTGAATCTGCCATGATTGAAATATTAGGGTTTGAAATTAGAGAGAGAATTGTTTTGATTTTGAGAGAAAGAAGAGAGAGAATCAGAGAGAATGAAGGATGAACTTAAAAAAAAAAAAAAAAAATTTGCTGCGTATTTATAGCAATTGTTGTGTGGAGATTTATGGAAACTGCGCAAAACGCAGTGTTTTGTACCGGGAGCACCTAGAGGAAGGTGCTCCGGGTGCAGCTAATCCAGATTGAGATTGGGTTTTGTTGTGGATTTGGATCGGATTAAACCGAATTGAACTAAATTAGTAAACTAATCAGTAGTTGGACTAAAGTATGGAATTAAATTCTAATAGAAGTATGGAATCAATCTATGGAGTGATATTTTCGTTTATTATTTGACTTTTGATGGTATCTTATTAAGTACCATCGGTTGTATAGTGTACAAGCCTATAAAAATTGAATTGAGATTCTCGTATGAAATTATATTGAATTGAGAGAAACTAAGGGCCTGTTTACTCCAGTTGAAAACAGCAGAGCTGAACTGAACTGAAAGTTTTTTTTTATGAAAGATTAATGAGTAGCAAAATAAAAGAAGAGTTGAACTGAACTGAGCAGAACTGGACTGATTTTAAGCTGAAGTAAACAGGCCCTAAACAAAATTGAACACTAAAACCAATAAGATATTTTTCTCATTTCATATACTACCTCCGTTTCTGATTAATTGCAACTCTCATATATTATTTGTGAGATATAAAAAATTCAAGTGTTGCAATTAATAAGATTTCCTATTAAGTTTAGCTTAACATGTGAATAACAACCAATAATTATGAATGTAAAATTGAAGTACTCATATGCATATTTGAATGTCAAATAACAACATATGTGTAAAATAATACAATTATCTAGAATGCATCTTCCACTTGTAAAACAACACCCTATCAGTATTTGTGTAACATGTTAGTATTACACAGTGTTATAAACTTACAAATTGACTTATGTATTACTTTTGATTATATGCAGTTAAATATCTCTTGGATATTGAAAGATGAATCTTCTTATTACTAAACATAATCAGAATTGAATTATACATAATCTTGTGGTGATTTGATTATACATGTAAGCATTATAGAATTATGCAACAAAACCCTAAAGATTAAAATATATATAAAATGTAACCCTTCCATCAAAAACTTGTTGCAATTTATTACTTGTAAACATAAATTAATGTCTTGAATTCTACTAGGATAAGTAGTGTAAAAGTTAAAAAATGTGTTGTTAACTATAGTACTTCGTGCTCTAAATCCCTGTTCATTTAGGAAAAGGAACTAGTTCTAGTCAAACGACTTTATAATGATTTATTTATTAATTTTTTTCTTGGGTGTGTGTTGTTATGTCTTATATTAATATACTACATCTGTTTCCCTTTATTTGTAACAAAGGATTTTTTTTTTTTTTATGTTTCACAAAAAATAATGCCCAGTTGCATATACAAAATTAAAAAAAAAAGACAAAGGTAGTATAATATGCATTATCTCTCGAGAATCACGATATTATAGGACGTTTTTTTTAATTGAAAAAAAGCCTGAATGCTAGTCCATTTATATATTAGAGTATGAAAGACTTTGAGATTTATTATTATTGAAAGAATCTCATTGATAGTTGTAACTTCTAGTTGTTTCTTCCTAACCTTCAAAAACATGTATTATAAGAAAGAACTAAAAATTCTCTAAACACTAATCTCAATAACTCAATCATGCCTTATCAAGTCATAATAAAAATAGTTATTTATTTATTTTTCGACGACGACTATAGTCAATTGTTATTATTCTAAAAAAAGCGAAAATTCATAGAGCACCTCATAGGTATATAAACGATAGAATCAAAATACTTTGTAATAATTCTTTTGTTATGAAGATATGAACAAAATATTTTGAATCTCAATTAGCCAAATTGGTTTGCATCCACTAATACCAAACAATTAAATACCACATATTACAAACAAATCTACACATAATACTCAATTACCCAACTCTTACCACAATTTACTCGTTCATCTTTTTATTCACAAAGGAGATACATGTGAACAAACACCGGAAGCTTTTGATACTACCTCTCTAATTTTAAGTAAGTTAGGTACGATCCACGTAAAGTCCAACTACAATTATGGAATATAAGCAAGACTTTTACTTACACTCAATCATCCAACTTCTCACATCGTAAGTTACCCAACTCTTCCCACAATTTACCCATTGATCTTCTTATATTCACAAAGGAGATACATGTGAACAAGATCGAAAATTTTTCACACCACCTCTCCAACTTTAACTAAAATAGTTACGATTCACGTGAAGTCTCAACTATAAATATAGTTTACAAGGAGGACTCCTAGACACCTTCACTCACCCAACTTCTCACATCTAACTCATTCATTCCCTGCACACTACACCATCTTCTCAAACTGTTAATTTTCCTGAGAATTTCCTCATAATAAGGTAACGCTTACACTATTTTTTTTTTTTTTTTGGTTCATTTGGCTCTTAACCCTAAATTATGTCTTTTGATCAAATTGTAAAACCTAAATTGATGCCAATTGTTGTATCTGGGCTATAGTTTTTGCAACTACTGAGTTTAAAGTTCGTTTTTTTTTTTTTCATGATTTTTTTTGAATTATAATTGATTGCTACTTCATTCTTATATGATTCAACTTGTTGGTGATGACTACATTCTTGCTGTTATTTTGGTGATCATTGATTTTGTGATAGTGTTATGAAATGTGGGTTTTGCTTTATTTGCTTAATTTCATTTCCTATTTTTGCAATATATTCTTGCTTTAATTGCCCCAAAAAGACATATATATACATCATTGAATTATTGATTTGGAATAGGGTTGTCGTTTCGCGGTAGCCGGGTTGATGGGGATGTTCTTCCCTTGTGGTAGTTTCTGGAAACAAGTATGTTTACTCTTACCTTTTTCCTTTCTAATTTGTTTTCATTTCATAGTTTTATAGTGATTGCATTTTGAGGAAGCTTTAGAGTAAGGCTAACAATTAAGGTTTATTTGAGATTAATGGGTTTAATTAGATGAAAAATTGGTTAAAAAAATAATAATAATAAATAAATGGTTATACTAATTGTAAAGGCTGATTCTTGAAAAGCAAATGTATCTAGTAAAATTAATTAGCTTCTTCTTCCTTATAATAGTAGTCATTTATTTGTGATCCCAAATGCCTAATTTTGTGATTGAATCTAGTAAGTAACTTGTGAGTCTGCTGTTTATTTTGGTGGTAGATTTTGATCCCTTTTGTTTAGTTTGTTGCAGGAGTGATGGAAGTATGCAATTATCTTGCGAAAGTAGAGTAGTCATTGTGTCTGAGGGCCTTTAATAAAAATATCTTGCTGTGGTCTTGTATCATTCTAATCTACGATGAGTGTCTGGGGTGACAAATCAGAGGAGGAATATTCTGTCATTGGAGATAAAGGAGAGATTGGGTTTATTGACTTTGACGATGACAGGTCTGTGTGTAGCTATGATCCAACAGAAGAGGGTTCCATTATTATTTCCGTGCCTTTCCCGTTTGTTGATCAGAAGCCTCATTCAGTTTTTGTGAATGAGATTTCTGCTGATCAAATTACCATAAAAAACACAACTAGGGAATCTGTGGAACTTTGGGGGATCCAGATATATGCTTCAAACCCTGAAGATTCTTTTATGCTGTCGTTGATGGAGCCAAACAGCCCTGGGTTTGTGGGCTCCTCGTCTTTGGAAGACCGTGTATTGCAGCCATTGAAAACATTGAAAGTTTGGTTATCTTGCAACCCTAAAGATATTGGGATGCACACATGCATTGTTCATTTTGATGTTGGGGATGACAGGATAGAACGTGTGGTCTTTCTCTTAGCTGAAGACAGTATCTCCAAAGCTTTAGCTTCTAGGAAACCCTACCAAAAGGGCAGAAAAAAGACTCAATTTGCCCTAGATTCTTACGTTAAAGGTGTACGTCCTGCACCTAGGGTGAACAACCACGGTTTCCGTTTTAGGCTTCCTAATTATGAGATACCAAAAGAAATTAGAGAAGCCATCGAGAACAAGCAAATTCCAGACGCTATTGTAGAAGGCCTATCAAGGAAGAATTATGTACCTTTTTATAAAACTCTTGTTGTTATGGAAGAACTACGCATGGAGGTAATTATAATATCCATTTCCTATTTAACCTTATTCTCTCACTGGTCTTTGATTTATATTGATGCAGCCAATTTTTGTTTTTGTTTTTTTTTTTTTTAACTTGCTTAGATGATTAAATATTTTTCTTTCTAGGAAGATATTAAGGCTTATAACATGGAGAATGTGACTATGAAAAGGAAAGGATATCAGTTCTTAACATTGGAGGTGCTAGGCTTGGCTGAAAGAAGACCTTCACTTGTGCATGGAGATTCTGTCTATGCCAGACTTCATTCTGCAGAAGCAGATGACTCCACAGTGTATGAGGTAGCATTTATATGTGAGAATATGTGTTATGTATAGTTCTTGAAGTTTAATTAGTCCAAATGTTCAATTTGAAAACCATTATATGTTACTTAAACATTAATTGGATCTGTAATATTTCTGTATTGTGATTTTAAGTGATTTCTTGTAGACTCTGTTCAACTCTAAAATTCTAATTATATTTTAGTAAAAAACCCTAAGATTAAGAATTGAAGACAAAAATTTGTAGAAATAGGCATTTGGAGATGTCGAGAAACTTTTGCTGATAACTATTGAAGTATTGAATTGCCTGCTTGTACTTAAGTTAGAACCTACTACCTACTTATGGTCTAATAGGCTCTAATAAGTTCAAATAAGCAACTTTGTGCTAATAAAGTCTGACTTCAAAATAAGGTCAAATTAGTTGAGGCAAGATAAGATAAGATCGGATAAGCAAAAATAAGTTGAGTAGAACAAACCTTATGTCATGTACTTGTTCAATGTAACAAATATTATATTCCTGACACATACAATTTAACCTTATGTCACGATGAGATTAATTGTTAAGACCTACTTGTGAAAACTATTGCCTATACATGGAAAAGAATTTGACTTTAAATACTGACCAGCTCTATACATGTCTTAGTATACTGACTGAAATAATTAGAACCCTCAAATCTATCGGTATGTGAAACTTATGTTATTAGTTGATTAATCTTAAATTCTGCTGCTGGTCAGGGTTGTATACATCGTGTAGAGGCTGATCATGTATATCTAAGATTTGCTGATGAATTCCACCAACGTCACAATGATCATAATTCTTATAATATCCGATTCATGTACAACCGTACCAACATGAGAAGATTGTATCAAGCCATTGAAGCTGCGGAAAAATTACATAAAGACTTCCTCTTTCCGACTGAGTCTTTGATAAAGAGGCAGATTACACCAACTGTCATGGTGCCCATATCTAGTAATCTCAATGAGGAGCAATTGAATGCTGTTGAAATGATTTTAGGATGCAAAGGGGGAGTACCTTATATGATTAATGGCCCCCCAGGTACTGGTAAAACAATGACATTAGTACAAGTGATTCTCCAACTTTATAGAGGTAGAAAAGATTCTCGAATTCTAATCTGTGCATCTTCAAACAGTGCGGCTGACCATATATTGGAAAAATTACGGAAAGAGACGGATGTCAAAATCCGTGAAAATGAAATATTCAGGCTGAATGCAAGTAGTCGTCCAGTTGAAGATATGAAGCCTGAATACATGCAGTTTTGTTTTTTTGAGCAATCTCTTTTCCGTTGTCCTCCGCTCCAAGCGCTGTTGCGCTATAGAATCATTATATCAACATATATGAGTTCCACCCTTATCTATTCAGAAGGTGTTAAGCAGGGACATTTCTCTCACATAATTCTGGATGAGGCAGGCCAGGCATCTGAACCAGAAACCATTGTACCCATATCCAATTTCTGCCAGACGAACACTGTGGTTGTTCTTGCTGGAGATCCGATGCAACTAGGCCCTGTTATTTTTTCCCATGATGCAAAGAAACATGGTTTAGGAAAATCATATCTGGAAAGGCTGTTTGAGTGTGAGCTCTATAGTGAGGGGGATGAAGGTTATGTGACAACATTGCGGAGAAACTACCGATCCCACCCAGAAATCTTGGAGCTGCCTTCAAAGTTATTTTACAATGGGGAATTGGTTGCATTTCGTGAAACCGTGAAGTCTACTCCTTGGGAAAGTCTCCTTCCTAACAAGGATTTCCCTGTTCTTTTTACCGGTGTCCAAGCATTTGATGAAAGGGAAGGAGATAATCCGTCATGGTTCAACCGAACTGAAGCTAGTATGGTACTTAAGCTCATCAAGAAGCTCATTAATAAGAATGTCGGTGAAGAAGATATCGGAGTGATTACACCTTACAGACAGCAAGTGGCCAAAATAAAAACGGCTCTTGAAAATGATGAAATTTATGATGTCAAGATTGGCAGTGTTGAACAGTTTCAGGGACAAGAGAGGGAAGTGATTATCATATCCACTGTTCGGTCGACTTTTAAACATGATCAATTTGACAGGGCCCATTATTTGGGATTTCTAAGCAATCCAAAAAGGTTCAATGTGGCCATCACCCGAGCCAAATCTTTGCTTGTCATTATTGGAAACCCACATATTATTTGCAAGGTATGGTCCAATAGAACTTTTGCTTATACTATGTCGTTGTGTTATGTGGTAGTCTGCCTTAACCAAATAGTGACCTGTCTTTGTGTCTTTGGATCAGTTTCCAATATCATATTGCCCTTGAAAGTTGAAACACATGTTGGCCTCTAGTCTTTTTCTCAGCTACATCCAAAATATTTTCTGTCAGATATACTTTCTTATAAAATTATGAAAACATACTTTTATTAGAATCATAATCCAAAGAAGAGTGATTCTCATTTAATCAGGAACATTAGTGATGACTTCCTATAAATTGGTCAATTTATTTAGTAGTATGTAGTCTTGTCAAAAGATATTTATCTTGTTTCTTTTTCAGAAAACAATAGGAAATCTTTTACCGTGTTTCTTGTAATCACCAAAGCCGTTGTGATGGATAGTCAACAGTAGGAAATCTTTTAGCATATTCTAGAACCACAGTAAATCCTAATGAGGTTTTTTGTCAGAAAGTAGTCTTGCAATCCAAAATTGTTGTGATGGATGATCATATATGATGCATTATGTTTTAGAAAGCCTTTAGTGAGGAAAATGATCTGTTGCTTATATTTGATAGGATCCTTACTGGGAAAAGCTTCTGTGGCGTTGCGTCGACAACAATTCCTATGAGGGTTGTTCTCTTCCAGAAAGACAGCAATGGTGCAGTGATGAAATTCCAACTGAGGCGGGATGGTCTTATGATGCTGCAGACCAACAAAATTTTGTAAATTGTTCTGATACTTACAAGGGTAATCCGGCAGTGGATGGATGGATTCTTGATGCCGTGGTGCAAGAGAATGGTCAAGAGTTGTTCCCGGATGATAATGATATTCCGAATCCCATCAAGGATGAAGATCAGTGGTCTGATGGCTGGAAAGACAATGGTCAAGAGTCGTCGTCATGGGATAATGGCAATTTCTCTGAGCCTGCAATCAATGAAGATGAATGGTTAAATGAAAGGATAGAGAATGATCAAGTGCTGTCTTGGGATAATGGCGATTATCCTAAACCTGTCAAGGATGAAGATCAATGGTCTGATGGCTGGAAGTGATTTTTCTGTTTATATATACCATTGGCTAATTATTTTTAGGTTAGTTAATATTGGTAAAAATGACTTGAGGGAGCAAGGAGAGTAGATAACTCAGTGTGTATTTGTTATTGGTGCAATGTAAATGCTGATGCATACCTGAAATTTTCTGTAATAAGAAGCCATTACAGCAGACATTTTATACATAATGTACTAATGCATGCCCTATGCTTCATGCATAGTATTTCCTAGAATATGCTAATCCATGTATCGTTTTTTTTTACTTTCCTTAACTATAGACTTTTTGTTTGAGTGTCCGCATGATGAATTTGGTGTGCCGTTCGCATTCAACAGTGGGAAACAAGGAATTATCAAACAGGAAACAAGGTTGTGTAGCAGTAATGTTTTCTTTATTTATCTTCAATTTTTACTATGTATATCGGTGAAGTAGGATCAAAGAAAAAGTTATTTCTTCTCCTTCACAATATATGATTTCTTTTGAATTAACATAAAAAACTATGGAGCATATAATTTCTAGTTAGCTTTTTGACATATAGTTTGTTAAGCTGGCAACTTATTAAGTTCAATCTTCAAGCTTTGAACCTGTTGTTTTCAAAGTCTTCAATTGTTTTTGAACATCAAAACATTCACTTTGCCTAATTAATTGATAATTGTTTGTGCTTCTGTACTTCGACACATTGACTATGGTCTTCACTATTACACCATGAGTCCATCATGTTCACCATGCTTCTTTACTCCATACTATTTTAGGGATTAAGGTGAAGTTTGGAGTTACTATAGCAAAATTGCTCGCTTAACTATGAAGGCTATTAACATTTTAACAATTAACACGATTGCATGGAAGATCAAACAAAACAGTGCAAATCTGTTACAAGATGAACTTTCTTAGAATCATAGAGAACACAAATTAGAAAGAAAAATAAAATAAAATAGAAAGGTATAATAGAAAAAATAGAGAACCTTGGTGAGCCGGGCTAAAATTCTCAACTGAATAGTGTAAAATTACATTGACAACGTATACAAAGGTAAATGCAACTTTTTCGCATACTACTTGACAACATATACAAAGTAGAAGGTAGTTAAGTAATACATCAATCCCTTAAGATCCAAAGTTGCAAATTGCTACTCCGTAATAGGTATCTTTTCTTCGTCAATAAAAATATAAATTTTTCAAATTTGTGCTCGTCATTAATAGAACTAAAAAGAAAAGTAATCAGCTCCAGCTGAGTAGATAGCAAAAGAGTCTATTTTAGCAAATAAAACATAAATTTTAATAATAATCAAAATACTAAACACAGATTACTCATCTATTACAGAAAGAAATCATACAGCATATATAACCCAACTCATCACTATGAAACACAGTAAGTATAATGAAAAATTGAAAACATGCACCAAATAAATTGAATTCTTATCAAAAATGTTATGTGATAGAAATATACTTGGAAAGAAACCTATTGAAAAGCCAAAGAATTCTACCTACAACATGTTTGGAAACAAACTGTTAGTATTTCTAAATTGTAATGAGCAAGCTCTTGCAAATAGCTTTGAGATTCAAAACTTTGTAAAAAGAACACTTCAACCGGTAGCTAAGATAGCAGGAGGCAGGGGCCTTTAATGTGACCTTAACTAAGAGAAGGAAATGACATTTATACTTGTACATTGGACTACATTCTAAAGATAAAAAAAATTAAGAGAGCACAACCATTAACCAATTTACACTGAGATATTAAAGATAATCTGAATAAATGATTGTATAACAAGATCATCAAACATCCAAAAATTGCTCTCAATTGTTAAAAACTAGGGGAGAAATGAACTGCTATCATTTATTATCTCACACTCATTGACTTATACTAGAATGCAGGTACACACATGTATCACAGGGACTGAAAGGAGAAATAACATAGATACAGGTTACCAAATTCGAGTTCTTCTTAAACAACCACAAATGGAACTTCTCCAAAACATCATTGCAACTTTGTAAGAAAACTGAAGGAGTTCTTGATGAAAAGTATTTTAAGCAGTTAAGCACAATATTCCAAAATTCAACAAATGAAGCATTATTTAGTATACCAATATTAAAAAGCATGAAAGCAAATCATAAATGTATAGCATAAAAAAGGGTGGTTGGAATGTGACCATGTTGTAACTTGTAATCAACAGACTCTCTTCAGAGAGCTCAAAAGGAAACTGAGATAATGAATATCAATAGTAAATAATTTCTATACTCAAAAAGGATAAATGCGGCTAAATCTTAACTCTTGCAACATCAGAAGATCGAGCCACTTGAAAAAGGCAAGTATCTATGCTCTCACAAATACCCATCTTCCCCAGATCCTGCCTAACTGCTCCAAAACCAACGCTTCCGGTCAAACAAACTGTGTTTTGTGTAGCAGACAAATATACAACGGTCAAAAGTACACCATTCCAATAACACATAGCGTTGGTGAACAAAGTTTCTGCATACAACAGTCAAAAGTACACCATTCCTACTTGTTTTATTAATGAAAATCCTTGAACTGTTCTGCTCCTGTATTCCATTCTTATATGTTTTCTTTATTTGTTCTATCTAGTGACTGTGCAAAGGTTCTATTTACGGAATATGTGTAATATATATATTTGTAGCTATAAGAGGAGCATTTATCTACATTAGATTGTTAGCAACAAGATTTTTTTAAATGCTTGTCTAGACTTCTATCCACAATGCTATTAACATGCCATTAGGCTATGCCATGAAGAGATGAGCTCAAAATTGTTGAGACAATTAGAAGTAAAAGATTCAATATTATAATCCATGTTGTCATGTGTCTTTACAGAACTTCGTCCTACATACAATCCCTTTACTCTCATAGATATTAAATAGCAAGACAGCCAGAAGTTTTGAAAATATAACATTAATTAGTATAGTCAAAGCATTTATCGAGTAGCATAGGCCATAGAAAACTCACTCGGTTTCAAGAACTTTTTAAGCAAATACTTGTTTACGTCATTAAGAGATAGATTTGTGACCAAGTCCACCAATGAAGAAAACCATAGATCTGTATATCACTCACTCAGTTCTTAAAGAAATCTTTCAGCAAATACTTGTCTGCATCACTAGTACATGGATTACTGTATAAGCCCACCAATGTTGAAATAGTGTGGTTGTCAGCAACAAAGTCTTTGCTTCTCATAATGCTTACAAGCTCCAAAGCCCTCTTGATATCCTGACCATCAAGAAATCCTCGAATGATTGTATTAAAGGTACATTCATTAGGAGAACATCCGTTGCCCTCCATTTTGTTGAACAACTTTTCTGCATCTGTTAGCAACCCTTTTTCACAAAACCCTTTGATAATTATGGTGTAGGAATGCACATTTGGTTGTAATCCCTTCTCTACAAGAAAGGAGAAAACATCTACTGCCTCTTCAAGTCGCCCAGCATCGCACAAGCCATCCATTAGAATACTATATGTGTAAACATTAGGGACCACTCCATTATTCTCCATATCCTTTACTAACTCCATTGCCTCATCAATTTTAGCATTTTTACAAAGGCCATTGAGTAATGAACTCCAAGTAACTACATCTGGTTTTAATCCTGCAACTTTCATCTCCTTGAAAAGCTTTCTTGCACAAGTGAGCCTCTTGTCCTTGCACAAGGCATCAATAAGAGTGGTATATGTGACAACATTAGGGTATAACCCTTTATTAGGCATCTCATGATGGAGTAAGCTAAGTGCTTTGTCTACCTTTCTATACTTGCAATACCCATTGATTAAGCTACTGTAGGTAACTACATCAGGATTGCAGCCCTTTTTTATCATCAAATTGATAAGGTTTTCCGCCTTATCCATCTGACCACGTAAACAATATCCATCTATTAAAGCGTTGTAAGTGATGATATTAGGAGCTAGACCATTATTAATCATGTGTTGAAAGATAGCACGTGCTTCACCAACCTTACCTTCTTTGCAATACATGTCAATCAGCATGTTGTAGGTGTCGATATCAGGAGTAATGTTGTTGTGCAACATATCAGTCAAATACTCCTGAGCCTCTTTCCAACGCCCCAAAGTGCACAAGCCTCGAATTAAGGTATTATAGGTGACAACATTAGGTTGTATGCCCTTGAATTTCATCTCAGCAAAAAGTTGGAGGGCATGAGGTAATAACTGGTCTTTACAAAGACTATCAATGATGGTACTATAAATGACAACACCAGGCATACAATGTCCATGAGACTCCATATTTCTAAGGAGCTTAAGAGCGCCCGCATTGTCACCCCTAGTGCAGAGGCCTTTAAACATGGTACCATAAGTGAATAAGTCGGGTTGAAACCCAAGCTTAACAATATGAGTTAACAATTGAACAGCACGGTCCAAGTGATTTGAATGAATGAGACCATTAATAAGAGTGTTAAAGGTGATGATATCAGGCTGATATCCAAGTTTAATGATGAGAGTGACAACAGAAAACCCGAAATTAACGTAGCCGAGGCGGCAATAGCAGTTAGAGAGAATATTAAGGGAATGAAGATTAGGAGTAAGACCAGAATACAAATGAAGATGGCGAGAGAGAGAAATGACAGTATGAAAAGGGGGAAATGGTTTGATCTTCAGCATAGCAGTAAAAAGCTGACAATAATCAATAATAGTAGGAAGAGGATTCAAAGAATTAAAGTCATGATAAACAGAAACAGCAGAATCAACATTAGTAAACCCTAATTTACATTGTTGTCGCAAAGAATGAAGGATAAAGTTAGGGTGATGGTTATGAGAGTTAAAATGAAAATCAGTAATGGTAGAGTAAAAGTGTGGTTGAAACTGAAACGAATAAAAGTGTTTGGAAAAGAGAAGAGTACCTCGAAGCTTTTTAATGGCCATCATCATCTTCATCCAACTAATTAATTTGGAAATTTTCCAATTTGGGGATTTGGGGATTTAGGGTTTCAAATGAAATTTGGGGATGATCATCTCCCACAGTCCCACACAAGTACACAAGTATATCTTCACTAATCACCTAATTAGTCTGTGTCTCAAAATTTACTTCTACTGAGCTAAATTACTTGTTAATATGTAAAACTGATTAATTTAAAATGAAAGGAAATATATCTATCGTGCTAAGTGGAAAAATTCCGGTTTATTAATTTAAGATGCTTATAAAACATATTAAATCATATTTGTGTAAATTGTAGAAAATTTGAGGGTAAAAGTGTCCTTTTCAAGTATAAAATAAGGATAATTTGGAAATTTTTGAGACCAAAAATCCATTTGAGATGTTTACAAAACACCTTAAATTGATGAACTTGGAAAGTTGGTGTTGCTCGTGCTAAGAGCTATACTGCCTATATAAAACATAAAAAATGGAAACAGTTTAAAATTTTACGACAAAGTTTCACAACATCTGAAATAGTTAATGCTTTCACTTTAAGTTTCTTATAAATAAGGGAAATCATTAACTAAAAATTAAATCGGTAACATTAACAAAGCATATGTTGAAATATGTGTCACGAGTGGAAAAACACCCTATTAGTGTCATGGGTTTAGTCCTATTAGTATCCTTTTTATGGTTACAAATAAAGCAGTTACTAATAGCCTAACTATTAGTATCGTTTTTTAGAACAAAGGATACTAATAGGCCAACGATTAGTATTGTTTTTCAAAACTAAGGATATTAATAGGTTGGATATTAGCTTATGAAGGTTTTTAGTTTAGTATTGTTCAAAATTATAAAGGTTTTTAGTTTATATTTCACTTCCACACTTGTTATAAAGCATTAGCATTTAACATTAAATACTTTAACCATCCTTTCGCAAAAACTAACGAGTAATTTTTCAACTGTCATGATTTTTTTTTAAACTTTCACATCATAGTATAGATTTTCTGACATTTTTGCCACGCATCTTCAGAGGACTCCAAACAACAGGCTTTTTGTGCTTTGCAACAACAGTGGGTGCTTTGGCCTCCATGCATCCCCTTGCTGAGAAGGAGGGCAAGGGGGGCTTGCCATAAACCTTCTGCTCCTGCTCATAGGTGTTCCTCCTTCCATTGACAAACTCGTCACTGCCCTTGTCTCAGGTACAGGAGACCACACCTTTGACAACCGCTTTGCCCTGTCCCTAGTATTGCACTCTTGCGTTTTGGTGTGCTGGCATGTAAACTTGGATCAGGACGGAGCGTTGCAACAGAGACCCTTCTCCTGAGCTGTAAGGATGGTGGTGCCATTGATTCAGCGGAAGGTCTCACAGCAACAGAAACCCTTCTCTTGGGCTGTAAAGATGGAGTTGTTTCTGAGGATGGTCTCACAACAGCAGAGAACCTCCGTGGGCTCCTAATGGCCGTTCTTATGTTAGAACCATCGGAAACATTTTCTTTACCATTAGAAAAGCTTGGAATACGAGAAGAAAAAGTAGATTTTTTTGTCTGGAGAGGTGAAGGTGGAGGCACATAATTGTTTAGCCTTCGCAATGGCATCCTCATGTTTGAAGGACCTAGTGGAGGTTTCTTCTCTGTCGTGGTCTTCTGTTCGTATCTTGGTTGTCTAGAACCAGGAGCAGCTCTGTTTTCTTGTTTCTGTCTAGTTTTCCTTGCTTCGGCCAGTTGATATTCAAGATCCTTCACCTATTGAAATACAAAAGCAAACACAAGCAACAACAATGTTATTTGTCTTTTCTCTACACTTGAAGGAACAATATAGGTGATCCAGGCATTCTCAAAAAGTAAAGAGCCCAGGTGTATTTGAAAATCCAAATGATGTGTAGAGTCTGACTGTAGAAAATGGTACCTTCTCCTAAAGACTTTGACAGATATGATCTCTGGCAGAAAGCCTTAGCTGCAACGACTGTACATTGTCCGGTAGTTTTTTTGTTTCCTTTTCATCATGCTTCAGCTTTTCTGCCTATTAAAAAAAATCAACAAGAAGCTTAGCACAAGTTGGATCATGTTCAGTTCAAGAGATTTAAGAAAACATACCATATGCTTGTACTTGAGGAGTTCAGAATGATCAGCCTGCTTGCAAGCTGGACCATAAAGAATTCCCTTGACCCGACTAGGAAAGTTCAAGGAGCACAGAGTTTCCCCCAAGTCTGCATCACTGGGACTTATTTGGACAAACATTAGGGTCTTGCAATCGCCACCTGTGTGCATTAGGTAAAATCAGAAGGGAAAAAAAAAGGCACATTTGTGTTCACAAGTCCTTGCTGCACTAATATCCTCTGAGATAACGAAAAAAAAAAAAAACTGGGCTAACTTTTAACAACTATCTTACCTAAAGAGCTCTGCAGCATGTGAGTAAGCTTTGAGTTTCTGAAAGTCAATAATTATTCAAATTAAATTGATCAAGTCCAGAATATGTTAGATGTCTAAAGCAAACTGCATAATATTTATGTCCTATACCTGTATGGAACATGAGCTGTTTTAGTTGCAAGGGCAGAGATGACATCACCCAGAGCAGAGAGGGATTTGTTTATGAACTGAGATTCCTTGAGTCTTTCTCCTTCAGCTTTAATCCTCCCAACACGCTCACTTCCAGCCAAGTCAACCAACCAAAGGTTGCTCTCATCAAATTTTGCATTTTTACAAAGGCCATCAAGTAATGACTCGTATTGCACTCTTGCATCTAGGGAAATCAGATGCAAACTTGGACCGGCCAGGATGAAACATTGTTACAAGAGACTTTAAGGCCGGAGCCAATGTTTCAGAAGATAATCTCACAACAGCCAATAGGGGTTTTCTCTTGGGAAGTATAGAGAAGGTGGTGTTTTTTCATAGGACGGCCTCACAGCAACGGGGAACATCTGTGGGTCCCTATGGCTTTCCTTGTATAAGAATCATCAGAAACATTACATATACCACTTGGGAGACAAGAAAAACATTTGAAGCTTTTCATTGTTTTGGAAAGGTTAAGGTGAAGGCACGAAATTGTTGAGTCTTTGCAATGACAGTCTCATGTTTGAAGGGCTTAATGGAGGCTTCTTCTCCCTTGTGGTCTTTTTTGTGTAGAAACAACAGCAACATCTCTACTTTCTTGTTTCTGCCTAGTTTACATCTTTAAAAAACTGACTTTCAAGATCCTTCACCTGTCAAAATAACCACGTTAGCGAACACAAACAACAATGATGTTAACCTTTACCCTATTAGATGGACAAGCCAAGAAAAAGGAAATGGTTATGAACTACATCATAACCTAACATACTATTCAATAATGTTTTAGAGTAGAAGGGATTACTTGCTTTTCATGACTTTGGTATGATCATCCAAGAGATCCTTCAACTTTTCTTCAGATCTTATAATAAGTTAATAACAAGCTAAACGTCTCTACATAATCTCTCCAGTACATAAAATTGCTCCACACATAGGAAAGCTAGAAGTTAAAATTACCAAAACAGTTGATATTAAATAGAAAGACAACTAGAAGCAGAAAAACAACATAGTTAATATCGTCCCTCAGAACAGTGATATTGAATAGGAGAAGGCCGTTAATCACTCTCTTGATTCTCAAAGAATTTTTTAAGCAAGTACTTGTCTTCATTGCTAAGAGTATGATCACTGTATAAGCCCACCAATGTTGAAATGGTGTGGTTGTCAGCAACAAAGCCTTTGCTCCTCATAATGTTTATAAACTTCAAAGCCTTCATGATATCTTCATAATCAAGAAATCCTCGAATGATTGTATTAAAGGTACATTCATTAGGAGAACATCCATTGTCCTCCATTTTGTTGAACAACTTTTCTGCATCTGTTAGCAACCCTTTTTTACAAAACCCTTTGATAAGTATGGTGTAGGAGCGCACACTTGGCTGTAATCCCTTCTCTACAAGAAAGGAGAAGACTTCTACTGCCTCTTCAAGTCGCCCAACATCGCACAAGCCATCCATTAGAATTCTATATGTGTAAACATCAGGGACCACTCCATTATTCTCCATATCCTTCACTAACTCCATTACCTCATCAATTTTAGCATTTTTACAAAGGCCATCGAGTAATGAACTCCAAGTAACTACATTTGGTTTTAATCCTGTAGCTTCCATCTCCTTGAAAAGCTCTCTTGNAAAAGCTTTCTTGCACAAGTGAGCCTCTTGTCCTTGCACAAGGCATCAATAAGAGTGTTATATGTGACAACATCTGGGTATAATCCTTTATTAGGCATCTCATGATGGAGTAAGCTAAGTGCTTTGTCTACCTTTCTATACTTGCAATACCCATTGATTAAGCTACTGTAGGTAACTACATTAGGATTGCAGCCTTTTTTTATCATCAAATTGATAAGGTTTTCAGCCTTATCCATCTGACCACANCCTTATCCATCTGACCACGTAAACAATATCCATCTATTAAAGCGTTGTAAGTGATGATATTAGGAGCTAGACCATTATTAATCATGTGTTGAAAGATAGCACGTGCTTCACCAACCTTACCTTCTTTACAATACATGTCGATCAGCATGGAGTAGGTTTGGATATTAGGAGTTATGTTGTTGTGCAACATATCAGTCAAATACTCCTGAGCCTCTTTCCAACGCCCCAAAGTGCACAAGCCTCGAATTAAGGTATTATAGGTGACAACATTAGGTTGTATGCCCTTGAATTTCATCTCAGCAAAAAGTTTGAGGGCATGAGGTAATAAGAGGTCTTTACAAAGACTATCAATGATGGTACTATAAATGACAACATTAGGCATACAATGTCCATGAGACTCCATATTTCTAAGGAGCTTAAGAGCGCCCGCATTGTCACCCCTAGTGCAGAGGCCTTTAAACATGGTACCATAGGTGACTAGTGTGGGTTGGAATCCAAGCTTAACAATATGATGTAACAATTGAACAGCACGGTCCAAGTGATTTGAATGAATGAGACCATTAATAAGGGTGTTAAAGGTGACAATATTAGGCTGATATCCAAGTTTAATGATGAGAGTGACAACAGAAAACCCGAAATTAACGTAGCCAAGGCGGCAATAGCAGTTACAGAGAACATTAAGGAAATGACGATCAGGAGTAAGATCAGAATACAAATGAAGATGGCGAGAGAGAGAAATGACAGTATGAAAAGGGGGAAAGGGTTTGATCTTCAGCATAGCAGTAAAAAGCTGATTATAATCAATAATAGCAGTATGCAAAGAATTCAATTCATGATAAAGAGAAATAGCAGAATCAACATTAGCAAACCCTAATTTACATTGTTGTCGCAAAGAATGAAGGATAAATTTAGGGTCATCATCAATAGAAGTAGAATAAGAGTAAAAAAGAGGATGAAAAGGAAAGAGAAGAATACGTGGAAGCTTAGAAATGGTGGTCGTCAATGGCGTCATCTTCATCATCTTCAGTTCCAAACTCCAAACAAAACAGTAAGCTAACTACGGAGTATAAATTAGGCAAGTAACACTTATTCCCGCTTACTATAACGAAAATCACCGATTTACGGAGGCGGTGGCAACAGGGACGGTGACGCCGACATCTGGAGGTGGAGAAGCGCTAGCATGGTGGTTGTAGAGTCCTAACCTTTAATTTCCAACATGCAACTAGAATTTAATTGAAGTTGATAAAATCATATGCTCTCAATTGATGAATAAGTAAATACAGTAATAAATAAATATTGAAGAAGAATGGCAAATATGTGAAAATCAAGATTCAAGTAGAAAATTAATTTTACTTTACTTATAATTAGAATTTACAAACTTACTGGTACAAATGTGCAATACAAGAAGTGGAAGATCGAAAAGGGGTAATTGAGTAACTAAATATTAACCATATTTAACATTTTTGTAACGGCAAGGCTATAATTTGGATTACCATCAAAGTTTAGGAGTATCATTTGGAAAAGCCAATAGTTTAATGGCACTATTTAATTTGGACAAAATTAGTGACCTTAGGTGACGAGTTACTTTTTGGTTTGTGATTTTTGACAAAAATACCACTTCCCAAATAAATAACTTGTGTAAATGTTTATGATATTTCGAACGCAACTTACTCACGTACTACTAGTCAAAAACCATTCATTGTACAGAACCAAGAATACCATCTTTTTTTTTTCTTTAGTTAATTGTCTACACTCTACAGTATGTATAGTACTTTGTATTATTTATGGGGTAGTATCTAAGGTTATATATATTCATGAAAAATATTCAAAGCTTTAACGTAAAGTTGACATCTTAGAATAATGAGGTGCATTTTGAGATAAACATCAATAAAAGTAAGGAATTTAATTAAATTATGACACTTTCTCGAGACATTTTTATGAATTATGAGCTTAAGCTTGAGTCATTTTTGCTCAAAAATGAAATCAACAAGTTTTACGCCAATCTAATATATAGTGACAAAAACATATGTGCAAAATGAGCCGATTCCGTCGCTACTAGTCTAATTAAGGTCAAAATTTATAAGTCCTATAAGTGTTAAATTTTCATACCATCATGATGAAGAATTGAAGACACCATTCATAAACTTGTAAGTAGGGGGACTTGGTCACGTGGGGTTGGTTGAATGGTAGAGTGACATTCCCATTTAAGTTCCAAGAATTTGGGTTCAAACTAACTTGGGTACAAAGTCACTAGTCACTACCCACATTTTGAAGGATTCCTTGTAATCTCTTTCTCAAATGTGTGTCGAACCATCTAAGTTGAGAGTGGGTTGAGACTTGAGAGTATACTCGATAATATGATCTCAAGTTTATCCAACAAATATATAGAATGCAAAGACAGTAATTATCTAAAATATAAAAGACTGATTTTATTATTATTATTAGACACAAGACTAAAAGTTGATCTAGGCAAGCAAAGTGTAAACATCAACAAAGATTATATGTTACAAAAACTATATGAGCAAATCAGCTAGCCCAGGACATTCAGAAGAAAAATTAGAACCTTATAATAAGAAGAGAAATCATCAAGGTTTAAAATAAGAAAATGGAGAATTTTCAACAAAGTAGTAAACTTTACAGATATTAATTTCTCCTCTGGAAATGAATACTGTAGTTATATGAAGAATAAGGCAAGTATATCTAATTAGCAAAATGCAGTGTCCTCAACAGACAATTCCTTCCTTCTTACATTACTTTTTTCTCGCTTTTAATTTGAGTGTGGAGGTACAAACAGATGTCTGTGCTGTGACAAAGTTGCATATCTGGTTTTGCTTCCTCAGGGGTCACGTTTAACGTTGCCACAACATTGTTAGTCCTCTTCACAGCCACCTTTAGTGGCTTCCCCACTTTATCATCCATCAAGTCAATTATCTACATCAACAATACATGAGCAATGAATGCAAAAACAGAAGGTATCAACACTTTAGCAACGAAAGATGTCTGGCTAAAGGCGAAATCCAGCAAAAATTGCAAGAAGTTCAAGTATTTTATCCAATACCCTTTTTTCTTGAACTGCTCCATGATTTTGGAGACCGAGTCAATTGGCACAGAAAAGCTCAGTCCGTCAGCACCTAGCACTTTCATGTTATTGACACCAACCACCTCACCATTCATATTTACTAGAGGACCTCCTAAATTTCCCTATCCAAAAAGGGTATAACAAAAAGGGCCGATTATTATGACTTCAGCCAAAGAAAATAAACAAATACATGACATCAGGGAGAGGTATTTCTATGGATTCCCTCAAAGTGATGCAGATCTGTTGCTGGGCACAAAACATATTTTTATCATGGTGTTAGGAGGATAATTGGCCAATTCATCACTAAAATCAATTCAGTCACAGTTAAAAATGCAACCCATGCACCAAGAGAGGAAGCTATTAAAACTAGCAGGCACGTCAATAGAGTTTTCTCTTTTGTTCTATTTTTGGCACAAAATGTTTGAATTTTTTAAGGTTAGCATTTTAATCAGGAGCAGGGTAAATGCCAATCTTACCATATTAATGGCACAATCTGACAGTAAGTATTTCCTTCTCATTCCACCAAGTCCCAGATCACTGCTTTTCCTATCAACACAGGCCATAGCTGCATTTCCCATGCAGAATGCAAAAAATTAAGACACTCTATATGAAAGACAGTGGTAGAAGCCTAATAACACTAATTTATGCATTCTTACTTCAAAAAGTAAAAATTAATAAACTGTGATACAGCGCTAGGAAAGGTAATTCAACATTAATCCACAAAATATATTCCAAAATAATGCAAAACAAGAACACCACAAAAGGATTCCAAACTTAGGCGACTAAACAAGAAAGCTAAATGGTCAAACAAATTTAAAGGTAGGCAATCTGAAACTGTAACAAAATTTGATAACTCAAATAATAAAATCAATCAATCAATCAATCCACCAAACATTCATTAAAATCAATAACATCAAAAATCATCAGAAATGACTAACTTAACATAAAGTAAAAACAGGTAGTGACCTAAAAAGCCATTTTTTAAATGAAAAACAACTATTATTGTAGGAAACCTTAGATGTCTATTGGTGGGGCAAAAAAAGAAGGTATTATCATCACCTCGATTGTTAAACAAAATTAAGTATTCAAAAGAGACTTCTATTACGTCAAAGCATTTTAAAAACAACTAAATTTAAATAAACAAATGCAATAACCTAGATTAGAATCCCTAAAACAAAAAACCAGCAAAAATTTAGCATCAATTAAAATAGCAATCAAATATAAAAATAAGAGAAGCAAACAACACTCCAATACGAAAATAGTAAAACCTCATAAAAAAGTGATCATCTGAAATTAAAATTAGTTAAAACAGCTCAGAAACAAAACAACAAAATTAATAAAACAACTCAATAGCAACTACACAGTTAATTAGCATGTCAGATAATCTGATGGTAGAAGCTAAACTGAACCTGAAAATGCGATTAACCAGGATGAATATCGAGAGAGATGAGAGAAAACCTAACAAAAAATGAAACAGCAGAATTCAACATTAGTAAACCCTAATTTACATTGTTGTCTCAAAGAATGAAGCATAAATTTAGGGTGATGGTTATCAGAGTTAAAATGAAAATCAGTAATGGTAGAGTAAAAGTGTGGTTGAAACTGAAACGAATAAAAGTGTTGGGAAAAGAGAAGAGTACCTCGAAGCTTGTTAATGGCCATCATCATCTTCATCCAACTAATTAATTTGGAAATTTTCCAATTTGGGGATTTAGGGTTTCAAATGAAATTTGGGGACGATCATCTTCCACAGTCCCACACAAGTACACAACTATATCTTCACTAATCACAAGTACACAATTAGTCTGTGTCTCAAAATTTACTTCTACTAAGCTAAATTACTTGCTAATATGCAAAACTGATTAATTTAAAATGAATGGGAAATATATCTATCGTGCTAAGTGGATAATTCCTGATTTATCAATTTAAGATGCTTATAAAACATATCAAATCATATTTGTGTAAATTGTAGAAAAATTGAGGGTAAAAGTGTCCTTTTCAAGTATATAATAAGGATAATTTGAAAATTTTTGAGACCAAAAATCTATTTGAGATGTTTACAAAACACCTTAAATTGATGAACTTGGAAAGTTGGTGTTGCTCGTGCTAAGAGCTATACTGCCTATATAAAACATAAAAAATGAAAATAATTTAAAATTTTACGACAAAGTTTTACAACATCTGAAATAGTTCATGCTTTCACTTTAAGTTTCTTATAAATAAGGGAAATCATTAACTAAAAATTGAATCAGTAACATTAATAAAGCATATGTTGAAATATGTGTCAGGAGTGGAAAAACACCCTATTAGTGTCATGGGTTTAGTCCTATTAGTATCCTTTTTATGGTTACAAATAAAGCAGTTACTAATAGCCTAACTATTAGTATCGTTTTTCAGAACAAAGGATACTAATAGGCCAACGATTAGTATTGTTTTACAAAACTAAGGATATTAATAGGCTGGATATTAGTTTATGAAGGTTTTTAGTTTAGTATTGTTCAAAATTATAAAGGTTTTTAGTTTATATTTCACTTCCACACTTGTTATAAAGCATTAGCATTTAACATTAAATACTTCAACCATCCTTTCGCAAAAACTAACGAGTAATTTTTCAACTGTCATGATTTTTTTTTTAACTTTCACATCATAGTATAGATTTTCTGACATTTTTGCCACGCATCTTCAGAGGACTCCAAACAATAGGCTTTTGTGCTTTGCAACAACAGTTGGGTGCTTTGGCCTCCATGCACCCCCTTGCTGAGAAGGAGGGCAAGGGGGGCTTGCCATAAACCTTCTGCTCCTGCTCATAGGTGTTCCTCCTTCCATGGACAAACTCGTCACTGCCCTTGTCTCAGGTACAGGAGACCACACCTTTGAAAACCGCTTTGTCCTGTCCCTAGTATTGCACTCTCGCATTTTGGTGTGCTGGCATGTAAACTTGGATCAGGACGGAGCGTTGCAACAGAGACCCTTCTCCTGAGCTGTAAGGATGGTGGTGCCATTGATTCAGCGGAAGGTCTCACAGCAACAGAAACCCTTCTCTTGGGCTGTAAAGATGGAGTTGTTTCTGAGGATGGTCTCACAACAGCAGAGAACCTCCGTGGGCTCCTAATGGCCGTTCTTATGTTAGAACCATCGGAAACATTTTCTTTACCATTAGAAAAGCTTGGAATACGAGAAGAAAAATTAGACTTTTTTGTCTGGAGAGGTGAAGGTGGAGGCACATAATTGTTCAGTCTTTCGCAATGGCATCCTCATGTTTGAAGGACCTAGTGGAGGTTTCTTCTCTGTCGTGGTCTTCTGTTCATGTCTTGGTTGTCTAGAACCAGCAGCAGCTTTGTTTTCTTGTTTCTGTCTAGTTTTCCTTGCTTTCACCAGTTGATTCTCAAGATCCTTCACCTGTTGAAATACAAAAGCAAACACAAGCAACAACAATGTTATTTATCTTTTCTCTACACTTGATGGAACAATATAGGTGATCCAGGCATTCTCAAGAAGTACAGATGAGCCCAGGTGTATTTGAAAATCCAAATGATGTGTAGAGTCTGATTGTAGAAAATGGTACCTTCTCCTGAAGACTTCGACAGATATGATCTCTGGCAGAAAGCCTTAGCTGCAACGACTGTACATTGTCCTGCAGTTTTTTTGTTTCCTTTTCATCATGCTTCAGCTTTTCTGCCTATTAAAAAAAAAACAACAAGAAGAAGCTTAGCACAAGTTGGATCATATTCAGTTCAAGAGATTTAAGAAAACATACCATATGCTTGTACTTGAGGAGTTCAGAATGATCAGCCTGCTTGCGAGCTGGACCATACTCAATTCCCTTGACCCGACTAGCAAAGTTCAAGGAGCACAGAGTTTCCCCCAAGTCTGCACCACTGGGACTTATTTGGACAAACATTAGGGTCTTGCAATCGCCACCTGTGTGCATTAGATAAAATCAGCAGGGAAAAAAAGGCATATTTGTGTTCACAAGTCCTTGCTGCACTAATATCCTCTGAGATAACACAAAAAAAAGAAAAAACTGGGCTAACTTTTAACAACTACCTTACCCACATCAACCTTTGTTAAAAAAAAAACAAATTTTATACTAGTAGCAATTCCTCTTGATTATACGAATGCAATTAGTTTGTGTGGTTTAATTAGCAAATGTAGTGAAAATGATCGATTATTCCAGCGCTATTGTTGATTGTTTCGGAGGAACAACTAAGTGTTCTTGTTTATCATTCATGTTTTAATTTAAATATTTTGTATAAATCTTTTATGTTTTTTCGCTAGTATATATATTTTGTACCGTTTCAAATATAATGAATAGTTGTTTATGATATTATTTTTGAGGGGTTGTTAATTCGTTCACTATTAGATTATAAGATAATAGCTTAATTTTTGTAATGGGTATAAAGATAAATGCAATTCGTGTAAATAGATGTGTTTATGGTTATAGTTCATTGTGATGCATTTATTAGGAAAAATTAACAAAAAATATCTAAACAATTAGGTGTCTTCTTAAAATAACTTTGCGTCTTCTTTGACCTTTATCTAATTGAAGAACAACCCCTCAAATTTGATCAATTTTTTTTGATTCAGTTTGTTTGAACCTTATTTGAAAATCCAAATGATGTGTAGAGTCTGATTGAAGAAAATGGTACCTTCTCCTAAAGACTTCGACAGATATGATCTCTGGCAGAAAGCCTTAGCTGCAACGACTGTACATTGTCCGGCAGTTTTTTTGTTTCCTTTTCATCATGCTTCAGCTTTTCTGCCTATTAAAATAAATCAACAAGAAGCTTAGCACAAGTTGGATCATGTTCAGTTCAAGAGATTTAAGAAAACATACCATATGCTTGTACTTGAGGAGTTCAGAATGATCAGCCTGCTTGCAAGCTGGACCATAAAGAATTCCCTTGACCCGACTAGCAAAGTTCAAGGAGCACAGAGTTTCCCCCAAGTCTGCATCACTGGGACTTATTTGGACAAACATTAGGGTCTTGCAATCGCCACCTGTGTGCATTAGGTAAAATCAGAAGGGAAAAAAAAAAGGCACATTTGTGTTCACAAGTCCTTGCTGCACTAATATCCTCTGAGATAACGAAAAAAAAAAAAACTGGGCTAACTTTTAACAACTATCTTACCTAAAGAGCTCTGCAGCATGTGAGTAAGCTTTGAGTTTCTGAAAGTCTATAATTATTCAAATTAAATTGATCAAGTCCAGAATATGTTAGATGTCTAAAGCAAACTGCATAATATTTATGTCCTATACCTGTATGGAACATGAGCTGTTTTAGTTGCAAGGGCAGAGATGACATCACCCAGAGCAAAGAGGGATTTGTTTATGAACTGAGATTCCTTGAGTCTTTCTCCTTCAGCTTTAATCCTCCCAACACGCTCACTTCCAGCCAAGTCAACCAACCAAAGGGATCACTTTGTTCTTTGTCCACTAACTAAATTCTCCCCTTTCACAGTTACTCGTAACAAACTACAACCACATTAAACTTGATCATTCTTACAGTAATGGATGTTTAAAATTTTTGATTGTACTATTTAAAGCAGTCATATTCAAAATATTTTTCACGAAATAAAAGCCATTACCAGCTTGAAAGAAATATACACCATGTTTGAGAGACAAAAAATATACTTCGTATATCAACTACATCAGAGAGAATTACCAATGAGAACGGCTACTGAATTCATTTGCATTGGTTGACCCAACAGATCTAACTTGACTTCCAGTTTTAAGTAATTCCCACACTTCATCAGTACCATAAACAAGTGATTCAACTAGTCCAGGAATTTCATGTGTGCCTTCTGGAGATTGTTTTATCTCCAACCTGAACATAAGAATTCCATAAATTATGCCTATATTGATAATAAAAAAATTACATAAAATGGGTTTCAGCAATTTGCCACAAACATAAGATTTTCCAAAATATACTTTTGACATATTCAAGATATAACCATGATAGCTATTGCCTTGCATTCCTAAACATAATGAATGAAGAAAATAATAATAGTACAAAATTGTTATTTTCTGTATAAAGGATCACTTACTTCTTAGGAGGTTCTTTGGTATGCTCTTCCAAGAGGTCCCTTATTTTTTCATTGTAAACCTCCAGCATGCTGACAAACAGCTCATATCTCATGGTGCCTTTTCTCTGATTAATTATTCTAAATAACTCCTCCAAAGTTCTATAGTTAGCCCCTCTATTTGCAGGTGTTCCTTCCATCGTAAAGGTCTTTCCCGTTCCAGTTTGCCCATAGGAAAAAATGCAAACGTTGTAGCCATCCAACACCGAGGTCACAATTGGAGATGTTTCTGCAAAAACCTTCGCTGCAAATTTAAAATCAATATCAGAACAACAGCGGGGATGTGTGTTTGTGCTCCCTGCAAAAGTGCAAGCCAAGATGTACAAAATAGAGATGTAATCAAAGCAAGCTGTTACCTTGGTCAGCTTCAGGCCCAAATACATGGTCAAACTTAAATTGCTTCTTTGAAGAATCTGCACAAGTTACACTCAATTCATGCTCCTGCGATGGGGGAATTTCAACAACAGAAGTCGAACCATATGTGACCTCCTCTTGGTTCAAAGGTCTACATCTACAAAAGACCATGATATTTCCCTTTAGCTCAATAACTTCATTGAGGAAAGAGGGTAACATACTAAGGTGTTAACATACTAAGCTCATGCTCTTCACCTGATAAAACAGTTAAAAACTTTAGTTAAACAGCAGAAATGAAGTGAGATGCTAAAAGAAATAAATCATGAGGAAAGAGGGTAACATACTAAGGTGTTAAAGAGTATCCAGAACTTCGGAACCAGGAAATCGGTTCGTCACATCTCTTACTTCATCAGACAGCGTTGCTTCCTCAAAATCTAAACCAAAACAGTAATAAGTAATCCCTCTTGAAAAAGTCAAGCAAACAACAGGCACACCAATAATACACACATAAAGATAGGAAGTTTAGGCTCTTCATCAACCGACACTTCGTGGGAATCATTCAAGAATTGACTTGCATCGACAGAATTTGTACTTTCCGCCACTCTTTCTGAAATCCACAATATTGCTAAAATAAGAGATAATACATCATTTTATTTGCCTCAACATACATGACATGACACGACACATTTACCTCTTTACTCCTAACTTAGTCTAAATATGAATGAAAACAATTCACAACACTTTCAAAATTATACTTTACGGTTATATAACTTAAAAGTCCTTATAGATGCAAATAAGAATTTAACAGAACAGACATTTGCTTTACAATTATTCTTTGATTTTCTAACTAACAAAAACATTACATAAACTTTTACTTCCGTCGAAATTAGATGATCAAAATCTATTTTGCTAAAGTAGAAGGTAGTTTAGCAATACACCAATCCCTTAAGATCCAAAGTTCCAAATTGCTACTCCGTAATAATTGTCTTTTATTCGTCAATGAATATACAAATTTCCCAAATTTGTGCTCGTCATTAATAGAACTAAAAAGAAAAGTAATCAGCTCCAGCTGCAGCAGATAGCAAAAGAGTCTATTTTAGCAAATAAAACATAAATTTTGATAATAATCAAAATACTAGACACAGATTACTCATCCATTACAGAAAGAGATCACACAGCATATATAACCCAACTCATCACTTGGAAACACAATAAGTATAATGAAAGATTGAAAAGCATGCACCAAATAAATTGCATTCTTATCAAAAATGTTATGTGATAGAGATATACTTGGAAAGAAACCTATTGAAAAGCCAATGAGTTCTACCTACAACATGTTTGGAAACAAATTGTTAGTATTTGTAAATTGTAATGAGCAATCTCTTGCAAATAGCTTTGAGATTGAAAACTTTGTAAAAAGAACACTTCAAGCGATAAGATAGATAAGATAGAAGGAGGCAGGGGCCTTAGATGTGACCTTAACTAAGAAAAGGAAATAACATTGTTTATACTTGAACATTGGACAACATTCTAAAGGTTAAAAAAAAATTAAGAGAGGGCAACCATTAACCAATTTACACTGAGATGTTAAAAATAATCTGAATAAATGATTGTATAATAAGATCATCAAACATCCAAGAATTACTCTCAATTGTTAAAAACTAGGGGAGAAATGAACTGCTATCATTTATTATCTCACACTCATTGACTTACACTAGAATGCAGGTACACACAACATAAAGATTTAAACCATGGTTTTCTTCAAAGCATGCTACTTCAATCTTTAGATATTATGCACAGATAGTCTAATACTATCAGGGTAAACAAAGGGAAAACAGCAAATTTACAAAACCAGAAACTTTACAATATATGCAAGCATTAATAGTCTAATACTAAAAACTTACAGAAGATGCAAGTGAGTTACTCTATAACATCCCCAACTTTTTTTTCACTTTATTAATCAGCTAAAGCCCCTATTTAGACAAATTTTAGCAGTTTCAAGCAGATTAATTTTTAGTTTTGCAATGATTTTCAACAAAGATAATCTCAGTAGCTCGAACATACCTTTTTTTAGTTTTTTTACTTGCTTGTTTCACAGGGACTAGAAAGGAGAAATAACATAGATACAGGTTACCAAATTCGAGTTCTTCTTAAACAACCACAAATGGAACTTCTCCAAAACATCATCGCAACTTTGTAAGAAAACTGAAGGAGTTCTTGATGAAAAGTATTTTAAGCAATTAAGCACAATATTCCAAAATTCAACAAATGAAGCATTATTTAGTATACCAATAATAAAAGGCATGGAAGCAAATCATAAATGTATAGCATAAAAAAAGGTGGTTGGAATGTGACCATGTTGTAACTTTTAATCAACAGACTCTGTTCAGAGAGCTCAAAAGGAAACTGAAATAATGAATATTAATAGTAGATAATTTCTATACTCAAAAGGATAATTGCGGCTAAATCATTACCTCTTGCTACAACAGAAGATCAAGTCACTTGAAAAAGGCAAGTATCTGTGCTCTCACAAAGACCCATCTTCCTCAGATCCTGCCTAACTGCTCCAAACACAGCGCTTCCGGTCAAACAAACTATGTTTTGTGTAGCAGACAAATATACAACGGTCAAAAGTACATTCCAATAACACATAGCGTTGGTGAACAAAGTTTCTGCATACAACAGTCAAAAGTACACCATTCCTACTTGTTTTATTAATAAAAATCCTTGAACTGTTCTGCTCCTGTATTCCATTCTTAAATTTTTTCTTTATTTGTTCTATCTAGTGACTGTCCAAAGGTTCTATCTACGGAATACGTGTAACACTATATATATATATATAAGATGAGCATTTATCTACATTAGATTGTTAGCAATGCAGATCTGGCTGTAACCCCTTATGTCTAATAAAGGAGAAGACATCTACTGCCTCTTCAAGTCGCCCAGCATCGCACAAGCCATCCATCAGAATACTATATGTGTAAGCATTAAGGACCACTCCATTATTCTCCATATCCTTCACTAACTCTATCGCCTCATCAAGTTTTGCATTTTTACAAAGGCCATCAAGTAATGACTCGTATTGCACTCTTGCATCTAGGGAAATCAATATGCAAACTTGGACCGGCCAGGATGAAACATTGTTACAAGAGACTTTAAGGCCGGAGCCAATGTTTCAGAAGATAATCTCACAACAGCCAATAGGGGTTTTCTCTTGGGAAGTATAGAAGGTGGGGTTTTTCCATAGGACGGCCTCACAGCAACGGAGAACATCTGTGGGTCCCTATGGCTTTCCTTGTATTAGAAACATCAGAAACATTATATATACCACTTGGGAGACAAGAAAAACATTTGAAGCTTTTCATTGTTTTGGAAAGGTTAAGGTGAAGGCACATTTGGTTGTAATCCCTTTGATAGGGAGACAACTTTTCTGCATCTGTTAGCAACCCTTTTTCACAAAACCCTTTGATAATTATGATGTAGGAATGCACATTTGGTTGTAATCCCTTCTCTACAAGAAAGGAGAAGACATCTACTGCCTCTTCAAGTCGCCCAGCATCGCACAAGCCATCCATAATAATATTATATGTGTAAATATCAAGAACCACTCCAATATTCTCCATTTCCATCACGATCTCCACTGCCTCATTAAGTTTCGCATTTTTACAAAGCCCATCAATCAATGAGTTCCAAGTGACTACGTTTGGTTTTAATCCTGCAACTTTCATCTCCTTGAAAAGCTTTCTTGCACAAGTGAGCCTCTTGTCCTTGCACAAGGCATCAATAAGAGTGGTATATGTGACAACATCAGGGTATAATCCTTTATTAGGCATCCCGTGATGGAGTAAGCTAAGTGCTTTGTCTACCTTTCTAGACTTGCAATACCCATTGATTAAGCTACTGTAAGTAACTACATCAGGATTGCAGCCTTTTTTTTATCATCAAATTGATAAGGTTTTCCGCCTTATCCATCTGACCACGTAAACAATATCCATCTATTAAAGTGCTGTAAGTGATGATATTGGGAGCTAGACCATTATTAATCATGTGTGGAAAGATAGCATGTGCTTCACCAACCTTGCCCTCTTTGCAATACATGTCGATCAGCGTGTTGTAGGTCTCGATGTGAGGAGTTATGTTGTTGTGCAACATATCAGTCAATTACTCCTGAGCCTCTTTCCAATGCCCCAAAGTGCACAAGCCTCGAATTAAGGTATTATAGGTGACAACATCAGGTGAAATGCCCTTGAATTTCATCTCAGCAAAAAGTTGGAGGGCATGAGGTAATAACTGGTCTTTACAAAGACTATCAACGATGGTATTATAAATGACAACATCAGGCATACAATGTCCATGAGACTCCATATTTCTAAGGAGCTTAAGAGCTCCTGCATTGTCACCCCTAGTGCAGAGACCTTTAAACATGGTACCATAGATGAATAAGTCAGGTTGAAATCCAAGCTTAACAATATGATTTAACAATTGAACAGCATCGTCAAATTGATGAGTATAAATGAGACCATTGATGTGTGTGGTAAAAGTGACAATATTAGGCTCATATCCAAGTTTAATGATGAGACTGACAACAGAAAACCCGAAATCAACGTAGCCGAGGCGGCAGTAGAAGTTAGAGAGAATATTAAGGGAATGAAGATTAAGAGTAAGACCAGAATAATAATCCCTGAACTGTTCTGCTCCTGTATTCCTTTCTTAAATTTTTCTATATCTGTTCTATCTAATGAACTGTGCAAAAGATCTATATATATATATATATACATTTACATTTCATAAGAGGAGCAATCATCTCATTAGACTGTAAGGAACAAGATTCTTTTTTAAGCTTGTCTAGACTTCTATCAACAATGCCATTAACATGCCAGTAGGCTAAGCTATGAAGAGATGAGTTCAGAAATGCTGGGGCAATTAGAAGTAAAAGATTCTATATTATAATCCATGTCGTCATGTGTCTTTACATAACTTTGTCTTACATAAAATCCCTTCACACTTGTATATATTAAACAGCAAGACAGCCAGAAATGAAAATACAACTTAAATTAGTATAGTCAAAGCATTAATTGAGTAGCATAGGCCATAGAAAACTCACTCGGTTTCAAAGAGCTTTTTAAGCATAGGCCATAGATTTGTGACTAAGCCCACCAATGATGGAATAGTGTGATTATCAGCTACAAACCCTTTGCTTCTCATAGTACTAACAAGCTCCAAAGCCCTCTTAATAACGTAACTGCCATTAGCGAGACAACCGGAAGACAAAACATAGCACATTTACTATAGTCAAACCACTGATATTTGATATGGTAGCAAGACAGATATAAGAAAAATTAATATTGCACAACATTTATATTGAATATCAGAAAACCATTCACTTAGTTCCCAAAGAATTTTTTAAGCAAATACTTGTCTGCATCGCTAATACATGGATTACTGTATAATCCCACCAATGCTGAAATAGTGTCGTTGTCAGCAACAAAGTCTTTGCTTCTCATAATGTTTACAAGCTCCAAAGCCCTCTTGACATCCTTACCATCAAGAAATCCTCTAACGATTGTATTGAAGGTGCGTTCGTTAGGAGGACATCCACTNGTGCGTTCATTAGGAGGACATCCACTCTCCTTCATGTTCTTAAATAATTCGTCTGCATCTCTTAGCAACCCTTTTTTACAAAACCCTTTAATAATTATATTGTAGCAACACACATCTGGTTGTAATCCCTTCTCTACAAGAAAGGAGACGACTTCTACTGCCTCTTCAAGTCGCCCAACATCGCACAAGCCATCCATTAGAATACTATATGTGTAAACATCAGGGACCACACCATTATTCTCCATATCCTTCACTAACTCCATTGCCTCATCAATTTTTGCATTTTTACAAAGGCCATCGAGTAATGAACTCCAAGTAACTACATTTGGTTTTAATCCTGTAGCTTCCATCTCCTTGAAAAGCTTTCTTGCACAAGTGAGCCTCTTGTCCTTGCACAAGGCATCAATAAGAGTGTTATATGTGACAACATCTGGGTATAATCCTTTATGAGGCACCTCATGATGGAGTAAGCTAAGTGCTTTGTCTACCTTTCTATACTTGCAGTACCCATTGATTAAGCTATTGTAGGTAACTACATTAGGTTTGCAGCCTTTGTTTATCATCAACTCGATCATCTTTTCTGCCTTATTCATCTGACCACGTAAACAATATCCATCTATTAAAGCGTTGTAAGTGATGATATCAGGAGCTAGACCATTATTAATCATGTGTTGAAAGATAGCACGTGCTTCACCAACCTTACCTTCTTTACAATACATGTCAATCAGCATGGAGTAGGTTTGGATATTAGGAGTTATGTTGTTGTGCAACATATCAGTCAAATACTCCTGAGCCTCTTTCCAACGCCCCAAAGTGCACAAGCCTCGAATTAAGGTATTATAGGTGACAACATCAGGTGAAATGCCCTTGAATTTCATCTCAGCAAAAAGTTGGAGGGCATGAGGTAATAACTGGTCTTTACAAAGACTATCAATTATGGTACTATAAATGACAACATTAGGCATACAATGTCCATGAGACTCCATATTTCTAAGGAGCTTAAGAGCGCCCGCATTGTCACCCGTAGTGCAGAGGCCTTTAAACATGGTACCATAAGTGAATAAGTCGGGTTGAAACCCAAGCTTAACAATATGATGTAACAATTGAACAGCACGGTCAAATTGATGGGTATGAATGAGACCATTGATGAGTGTGGTAAAAGTGACAATATCAGGCTGATATCCAAGTTTAATGATGAGAGTGAGAACAGAAAACCCGAAATCAACGTAGCCGAGGCGGCAATAGCAGTTAGAGAGAATATTAAGGGAATGAAGATTAGGAGTAAGACCAGAATACAAATGAAGATGGCGAGAGAGAGAAAAGACAGTATGAAAAGGGGGAAATGGTTTGATCTTCAGCATAGCAGTAAAAAGCTGACAATAATCAATAATAGTAGGAAGAGGATGCAAAGAATTCAATTCATGATAAACAGAAATAGCAGAATCAAGGTTAGTAAACCCTAATTTACATTGTTGTCGCAAAGAATGAAGCATAAATTTAGGGTCATCATAATAAAAGCTAGAAGTAGAATAAGAGTAAAAAAGAGGATGAAAAGGAAAGAGAAGAGTACGTGGAAGCTTATTAATGGTGGTCGTCAATGGCGTCATCTTCATCTTCATCTTCATCAAACTGGAGTGTGATGAGTAATATCGAAAAGGAGGAGAAAAGGAGATTACCTCCAAGCTTGTTATGGTGGTCGTCAATGGCTTCATCTTCTTCAAACTGAGAAGAACACAGAAGAATTAAGTTGAGAATGCAAATGTTGTGAGACTTACTGGATTTTTTTTGGTTGCACAAGAGCACGAGAGCATTACAAACAGGGGAAGGGGGATTCGAAGCTGTGACCTATTGTACACAGGTCCTCAATCTTAATCACTAGGCCAAGATATTACTTACTGGATTTTGAGTTAACTCATTTGTTTGGTAAAAGTAATAATGAATAATGGTTTTGTTTGACTAATAAACAACTAATAAAGTAATAAACTTGTATCGTCTCATTGTTCTAATTACCCATTTGCTCTCTTTTTAACAATTTTACAATATTTTCCTCTTTTTATCTTGTTTGACAAAAGAAAATAAGGAAGATCTAATAAGAATTTGTGGGTTTTTTTTTTATAAGTTGTATCGATGTGTTTTTTTTAAGGCTAAGGTGTACCCACTTTTTTAAACATTCTCTAATATACCTACAATTTTTTTTTAATGAGGATGAAGTTGATAGCAAATTTAACATGTTGTTAGGGTGGTTAGTTATAACTGAATATTGCTTCATTAATGTAATTTAGGGTGTGTTCGGCAAAACTAGCTGTTGGTTGTTAGCTTTTGAGTAGCTATGAGCTGTCAAGTTGTAGCTGTTAAAGTTTAGCTATTGAGATAGTTGCTAATAATATGAGTGTTTGGCAAAAGTAGTTGTTGGAGCTATAAAAATAAAATAATTAGTTGCCAAAAAAATAAATAAATAAATAAATACCAAGATAAGAAATTAATAAAAATAATTATTTACCAAAAAGTAAAATAAAAAAATAAAATCTTAAGTTAAACGCTATTTTTTTTTTCTGAAAGCTATTTTTTTTAGTTTTCCACAAAAGCAAATTCAAAAGCTATTTATTTTCAAAAGCTATCTCACCAAATACCAATAATTTTTTATGGTAGCTTTTTGACTAGATCCAAAAGCTAAAAGCTACCTCAAAAGCTCTTGCCGAACACACCCTTAATGGAGATTTTGTTGGTAGATTATTAAATTATTGATTTGATAGTGATTGTTCAAAATTATAAAGGTTTTTAGTTTATATTTCACTTCCACATTTGTTATAAAGCATTAGCATTTAACATTAAATACTTCATCAATCTTTTCGCAAAAACTAATGAGTAATTTTTTCACTGTCATGATTTTCTTAAGGATAAATTTCTACACAACAACAATGTGCATAAACACATTGCAACACAAATTAGATAGATAAGAATATCATACAGGTATTTAAAAAAAAAGAATAAAAAAAATTGATTTGCTTCAAATATCCATTCATCAGCTAAGTTTCACACTTAAGTACAGCCTCTACTTGATTTGGAAGACCCAAAAGATACATGTAGGGCACAAACAAAGCTCATTACAGCAAAAGAAGAGATGCAACTTTCACATCATAGTATAGATTTTTTGACATTTTTGCCACGCATCTTCAGAGGACTCCAAACAACTGGCTTTTTCTGCAGTGCAACAACAGTTGGGTGCTGTAAAATGATGTTAAAACACATTATCCATATTTCTCTCTTCGTTGTTTTTGGTTGTATGGACTTATCTATTCTTGTCACAATCTTAAAGACATGTAAAGAATCTCCTAGCTTTAATAGTCTTCTGGTCATGCTAACGTACTGAATCTATGAAGGCAATCAAGTCACTTTCGCATTATGTTACCTAAAAGAGATTAAAGCTTATTTATCAGCTATCACATTCACTTTGCGTCTTCTTTGACCTTTATCTAATTGAAGAACAAACCCTCAAATTTGATCAATTTTTTTGGTTCAGTTTGTTTGAACCTTATTTCTAACGATTAAGGAACATCTTATACTTGATACAGAACATTTTCTACTGTGTATTCAATGAGACCCTTTGCTGCCGGTGCAATGTTCAGGTGTTATCCTAGGTAAGTACACAGCTTCTTTCTTATACTTGCTTGGTTTGTCAATAGTCAGATTTTATTCAGTATCTTGCAATTTGTTTTCGTTGACAACAATTTATGGAAGGTATTTTATGATGATAAGGACAGGCCAGACAGGTACCTGCTTGTTCATTTTTCTTCAGTTTGCAGTGAAGGAGTTGAGGAAGATAAAGGAGTTGCAGTGAAGGAGTTTTTCTTCAAACCGAGAATAGTTTAGTTGAGAAAAGAAGAAACTTTTGTGTTGTTCAACACTGCGATTTAAAAGCAAAGTCTGTAATAGATGAACTGCTTAAAATTCTGTAATTTGGACAAAATTAGGAGGAGTATCACGCGAAATCAGTGTGATTTCCTTGCAAACAAATCACACATGGGGTCAATGGCAGAAATGTAAATAAATGAACTGCATTCAGTTAGGGGTATAACTATTTTGTGAGAAACGGTAGTTAACACTTTTACTTCGCGTGATTAAATTATTACGGACTATATATATTATATAGCATTTTTTGGGTTTTTCTACATTGTGCCTTTCAGATATTGGGTTTTCTACATTGTGCCCTCCCAAATTAAAACTTCCACATGGTACTCTTAAGGTTCAATTAGTTACTATGACATAACCTTGTAGTTAAACAAATATTAAATGCTCGTAAATGATTTGTTGTACAAGTCATAGTGATCATAATGCTCTTTAATTGTAAGAAAAAATAGACGAGTGTGGGCCATAAATAAAGGCATATGAGCTACCATATTGAGATTGAAATTGTGATATTTTTAACGAAAAGTTCATGACTTAGTAATTTAATGAACCTTAGGGGCATTATGTGGAAGTTTTAATTTGGAAGGGTACAACGTAGAAAACCCAATACCCCGAGCACAATGTAGAAAACCCCATTTTTTTAACATATTAGTTATGCCTTCCCCACATCAACCTTTGTTCAAAAAAAGCAAAATTTATTCCAGTAGCAATTCCTCTAGATTATACGGATGCAATTAGTTTGTGTGGTTTATAATTAGCAAATGTAATGAAAAGGGTCGATTATTCCAGCGTTCTTATTGATTGTTTCGGAGGAACAAGTAAGTGTTCTTGTGTTATCATTCATGTTTTAATTTAAATATTTCGTATGTATAAATCTTTTATGTTTTTTGACTAGTATATATTTTGTACTNATGTTTTTTCGCTAGTATATATATTTTGTACTGTTTCAAATATAATGAATAGTTGTTTATGATATTATTTTTGAGGGGTTGTTAATTCGTTCACTATTAGATTATAAGATAATAGCTTAATTTTTGTAATGGGTATAAAGATAAATGCAATTCGTGTGAACATAAGTGTTTATGGTTATAGTTTATTGTGATGCATTTATTAGGAAAAATTAACAAAATTAATCTAAACTATTAGGTGTCTTCTTAAAATAATCACTACTAAAGTTTAAATTAGAATAATTCCAATTATAAGGGGGTGTTGCTCAAATTAGTTTGGTTGTTTCATTAACCTGATTTAGTAGGTAAAACAACAATTTAGTAGGTTAAGTATCTATTTTACTACATTATTCCTCTAAAGAATCTAATTAATACACCCAAAGTCACAACTAATGCAACAAAAATTTTATTAATCAAAAAATGATAAGGAAGAAAAATATAGGATTTTATTAATCAAAATTTTAGATTTTTTTTTGGGGGGGGGGGGGGAAGTTCTATGACAAAACCTTGTAGTTAAACAAATATTAAATGCTCGTAATGATTTGTGTACAAGTCATAGTGACATAATATGCTCTTTAATTGTAAGAAAAATAGACATTGTGGGCCATAAATAAAGGCATATGAGCACCATATTGAGATTGAAATTGTGATATTTTTAACGAAAGTTCATGACTTAGTAATTTAATGAACCTTAGGGGCATTATGTGGAGTTTTATTTGGAGGGGACAACGTAGAAACCCAATACCCCGAGCACATGTAGAAAACCCCATTTTTTTAACATATTAGTTATGCCTTCCCCACATCAACCTTTGTTCAAAAAAGCAAAATTTATTCCAAGCAATTCCTCTAGATTATACGGATGCAATTAGTTTGTGTGGTTATAATTACAAATGTAATGAAAAGGTCGATTATTATCCAGCGTTCTTATTGATTTTTTCGGAGGAACAATATAGTGTTCTTGTGTGTATCATTCATGTTTTAATTTAATATTTCGTATGTATAAATCTTTTATGTTTTTTGACTAGTATATATTTTGTACTGTTTCAAATATAATGAATAGTTGTTTATGATATTATTTTGAGGGGTTGTTAATTCGTTCACTATTAGATTATAGATAATATCTAATTTTTGTAATGGTATAAAGATAATGCAATTCGTGTGAACATAAGTGTTTATGGTTATAGTTTATTGTGAGCATTATTAGAAAATTAACAAAATTAATCTAACTATTAGGTGTCTTCTTAAAATAATCACTACTAAAGTTTAAATTGAATAATTCCAATTATAGGGGGTGTTGCTCAATTAGTTTGGTTGTTTCATTAACCTGATTTGTAGGTAAAAAACAACAATTTATAGTTTAGTGTATCTTTTTACTACATTATTCCTCTAAAGAATCTAATTAATCACCCAAGTCACAACTATGCAACAAAAATTTTATTAATCAAAAAATGATAAGGAAGAAAAATATAGGATTTTATTAATCAAAATTTTAG
>PYUH01000009.1:4003549-4017959 GCA_016808085.1 Suaeda aralocaspica
GGAATTCAGAAAAAATATATATAATAATTTTACATATTAATGGATTTAGATCTTATTAACAACAATTTTGCGATTCTCTATTTTCTATAAGCAAACAATAAAAGATGAAATTTTTTTTTGGGGGGGGGGGGGAATTCAGAAAAAATATATATATATAAGATTTTACATATTAATGGAGATTTAGATCTTATTAACAACAATTTTGCGATTCCTATTTTCTATAAGCAAACAATAAAAAGATGAAGTGAAATGCATGATTGTTTAAGCTTGTGCGATGGATGAAAGGTTGAAATAGGATACTTGTAAAGGCTCAAAGAATGGCGGATCGTGATGGAACGCACAGGCTGACGGCCGATTATACACCTATGTCAGGTGTATAGGCATTTTCCACTGATAGAGAACATGTCAGTCAAGATTTGATTTGGATTTGAAACCCCCGCAAACAGATCTGAGTCGTTGCATGAAGAAGATGGTAAAGTATAATTAAAATTTTTTTTTTATTTTCATATACATCCTGTAGTATAAGAAGATGGTAAGCCCCAATGTAATTATCTTCCCCTGTAGCTGTATATAATCACCTACATCCTTTTAATATTAGTCAATAGTCATGTAAAAGTATAATAAAAATTTTTGTTTTATTTTCAGGAACAAGATGGTAAAGCTGAATGTTCTAGTGGTGCAAAGAAGAAAGTAATTTTTGACCAAGACGTAGTTGATGCTGAAGACACTTTCAATGAAGATGATGTTAATGCATGCATCGATCAATAATGTTCTTGGTATGATTGATTGGCACTAACAGTTGATTATTTGTATTAGTAGCTTGGTAACAAATTGTTATTACAATTTACTATTAGTTTTCATGTATTATTCTGTTGCACATAATTGTGAGTTATATTGTTGTGTACTTGTGTTACATAGTGAATTTAAAAATTGTAAAACTGTAATAAGTGTTATTTTCGACTTTATTATGGCAATGCTTCTATCTTGTGTTATTTGGCCTTATTTAAATATTGTTTGTTTATTTAATGATAAAATGATACACTATAGTAATATCTATAATATCATTTTTTTTTATTAATAACAATGTGAATAACCTATGCGCATCTAGGTTGAACATGCAAGTACAAAAAATTAGTTGCAATTTATTTAAGCGTTTTTAATACGACGATCCTACTATAGATAAAAAATTTTACATCGCGTCAATGTTCTGGAAAACTTGATTATGGTGCGATTATTTTGGGACCTAATTTTCATAATATATAGGTACAACCTTTGGTTAAACCACTTTCAAGCGTAATCAAGAGGGTCGCTTCTCGGCCGGGCCTAGCAATCACATGACATGGGCCCAATTTATAAGACACTTTATATACTAATATTTATAAGAATGTATTACATACTTTAAGTGTTATGAAATTTTAATATATATATATATATATTGTAACTTATGTGTAAATGATACAGTATTTTTTTTAATGGAGTAATAATTTAAGATATTTTTTTGTCTTTAAATGAATTTCCTCTCAATTTTTTTATATGTTTTCGGTTTATTAAAAAATCACTGCTCATACTTATACGTATTTTATAGGCCCTCCCTCTATTATTATTCTTATTCTTATTCTTATTGTTATGGTTGTTGTTCCTAAAAAATAAAATTTTTAGGAAAAATTGCAAGAAAAAACCTTTTAAAAAAAAATTTGCGAAGAAAAACCTTTTAAAAAAAGTTTTGCGAGCGGAAACCTTATATTAATTTTTTTTTTGCGAAGAGAAACCAAATAGGAATATTCCGCCGTTGACCCATATATTCCGGCATTGACTCTATTCTTTCACCTACATGCACTCCCTTTGATCACTGTTTCCCTCCATGTTTAGACTCCAACCTTTTGTGATTTCCCCCAATTCCATCAACTTCTTCCCTAGTTAAAACTTTACTCCATCAATGGTAATTCATCACCGGCCAATACCATACTATAAAAATCACATTCATCTTTAATCAATCAATGGTATGCATCACCATATTTACTCCATCAATGATAATTCATCACCAATATTAATGGTTGTCGTCAATCGAGCTATTTGTTCGATTATGATTCAAGCTGGCCTCAACTCATCCACAAACACCACATTAATCCCATTATATTCATAAAGGAAAAAAAAAAATCAATCCCAAAATTTGTACAAAATCAAATCTTGAAGTGCTAATGGTGATGGAGACCAAATTCGAACAAACCCAATACAATGAAATCCAGATTTGGTAAAAACAAACCCAAAATTTAAACAATAAAGACCTCTAACTATTGAATCAAAACCCAATTCAATACTAGATTTTTATATTTGAGCAAAAAATAACCCTAATCCTAGTTATTGATAAATTGGTGAACGTGATGGTGATGGAGATGACGGTGACGATAGAGGTGACGACAGTGTGGTGGAAGTGAAGGTGGTAAAGGAGGGAGCAAAGGCAAATAGGCAATAGTGGTGGTGAAGTATGAGAGTAGGAGTGGAAGTTTGTGTATTAGAAGGTTAGCTAAAGTATGAGGAAGAGGTGTGTGCAAATATAAGATATGAGGGGTGCAACTAGGCAAAATATGCTAGTCAATGCCTG
This sequence comes from Suaeda aralocaspica, assembly GCA_016808085.1. Classification (NCBI taxonomy): domain Eukaryota; kingdom Viridiplantae; phylum Streptophyta; class Magnoliopsida; order Caryophyllales; family Amaranthaceae; genus Suaeda; species Suaeda aralocaspica. Next base: position 4,006,152 of record PYUH01000009.1, read on the forward strand.
AAAAATTGGTCAACGTCGGAAAAACGACACTTGATTTTAACTGGCAAAGATTTTTTACTTTAATGTTTCTCTTTGCAAAAAAGAGTTTTAAAGGTTTCTCCTTGCAAATTTTTTTTTAAAAGGTTTGTTTTGGCAATTTCTCCAAATTTTTATAGCTTAATTAAACTAACTAAAATAAGGTATTAGGTGTTGAAGATTATTGAAATAACACAAATTTCATAACCAAACACTAATATTCGCCCGAAGTCCCCAACTATATATGCAATTATGCACACTCTCAAAATTTCATCTAATTAGACTCCCTCTGCCTATAGTCTCACTTTTAATGAGAGCTTTTTTAGACAAATAGTATGGGATAAAGGGAGTATTATATTATAAAGTAAATGTTTGGTTAACATGAACACAAAACCTAAATACATGATCTTGTAATTGAATAAAAAGGAGAGGCTTCGTAGCCTCTCATATTCAAGGGAATATTGCTTCAACAATGTAATTCAATGGAGGTTTTTGTTGAGAGATTATGACAGCTTTTGAGTTGATGGAGATTGTGTTCAAAGATTATTAAGTTTTTTGTTTGGCTATTCACGTACATAATCACTTTAAGATGTTAGCAACAAATACTAAATCAATCTTTTGGCATAAATTAAACAAGAAGTTGGGTAATTTTCCAGTTATTTTCATTTATTTTATTTTATAAAGGACAACTTTCTACACACAACAATGTGCATAAACACATTGCAACACAGAGAGATAGATAAGAACATTATACATATTATATACACAAAAAAAAAACAATTATTTGCTTAAAATCTCTATTTATCATCAAAGTTTTTTATTAAAAAAAAATACTCATCAAAGGTTCTATCGAAATACGGAGTAACTACGTAGTAATTCTTTTCCTTAACATCAATTTTAAGCATTTTTCTTTTGTTTTGTATTTTAGAAGCCATCTCAAGACACTTCGAAGAAGCCTAAAGCAGATGCATTTATCAAAATGTCATGACATTCACACTAGTCAAGTTGTTCTTACCATTCGACCATACAAACACTAATGTACATAATATAATCGAGATTGATAGTGAATATAAACTATTTCTGGGCTTCAATCATTAGCTTAACCTGTTGGTTGAGATCGTCATCTAATATAGTTACGTGCCAACGTGATAAAAAGGTCTCATCCATCTCTCCTTTCTTAATAAAATTATTAAGCGCGTACCCTCAATGCTCTTCATGGATAATTGAAATTGTGAATAAAATTTTAATTTATATTGTACATAAAACTCATTTTTTAAAAATATTTTTTTAATTATTTCGATTTCAGATTAGTACAACTTATGGTTCGCATCACTACAACCACCACCACCTATTATACTTCAATCGACATGCCGCCAAAACAATCTAAGATTCAACCAAAAATCACTTTCGACGCCAAAATTAGGCACTTACGGGGCTAGTGGCAACCTAGAATGAGTCGTAATTACGCTTTTACCCTACTTCGACCCAAAAAGCAAACAATTAACCACAAATTCACGATTTATTCACTAACAAATCACTTCTACGTTTCCACTTTCTTTAGCTAACTCAAAAAACTGTCGTTTCTACTTCGACGCTTTCCACCACCTCAAACTTCAATCTCTCCTCCATTAAAACAAAACCATGAAGCTGTCCTTCTCTCTCCAATCAAAGCAATCATCATCATCTTCTTCAAAACCTAAACCATCACAAGATTCTTCGTCTGAAAACTCCCAAATCAATCGTGAATTCCTCACAGAATTCGACGCTTCCAAAACCCTAACTCAACAAAACGACACTAAAAAGCTCGTAATTCCTCCAATTCAGAACGAATGGCGTCCTACGAAGAAGATGAAGAACATCGACCTTCCGCCAATTCACTCCGATGGAAAACCCCTTGAATTTGAGCCTGAATCGTCTGATTTTCCCGCCAAAAATGATTCCGATTCTCGGATTTCGTACGGGCTTAATCTCCGGCAAGCAGAAAATGGTAAGGATGATTCTAACGGTCATAATTCAGTTGATGCTTTATTGCTTAAGAAGTTGAAGACTGATTTAGATAAGTTGCCTGAGGATGAGGGGTTTGATCAGTTTGACGAGGTTCCAGTTGAGAGCTTTGCGGAGGCGTTAATGGCGGGGTATGGTTGGAAACAAGGTATGGGGATTGGGAGGAATGCGAAGGAGGATGTTAAGGTGGTGGAGTATAAGCGGAGGACGGCGAAAGAGGGGTTAGGGTTTACTGATAATGTTGTTGTTGTTCCGAAAGGCGGTGCGGAGGGTGGGGATGGTAAAACTAAGGAGAAAGAGAGGAATGATCGGGGTGTGGGTTTTGGGGTTGGGAAGGAGGTTAGGATTGTTGGTGGTAAAGAGATGGGATTGAAAGGTAGGGTTGTGGAGGTGTTATCAGGGGGTGATACGCTTGTTTTGAAGCTGTCGCAGAGTGAGGAGGAAGTTAAAGTTCGCGGTAGTGAAGTGGCGGAGTTGGGTTCTGTGGAGGAAGATAAGTGTTTGAAGAAATTGAAGGAGTTGAAGATTAAAGGTTCTAGAGAGGATTCGAGGGGGAGTGTTAAGAAGGGTAGGGATTCGTCGAGTGAAAGGAAGGAGAGTAAGAGAGGTAGAGAGGAAGGTAGGAGAAGTGATGTTGGTGAAGTTAAGCAAGAAAGGGTGCAAGTGGTTGAGAAAAGTAGTAGTAGTAGTAAAATTTCTTGGCTTAGGAGTCATATTAGGGTTAGAATTGTGAGCAAGTCTTTCAAAGGAGGGAGGTTTTACTTGAAGAAGGGGGAGGTGCTTGATGTGGTTGGGCCGACGACTTGTGATATATCGATGGATGATGGTAAAGAGTTTGTTCAGGGTGTTGAACAGGATATACTGGAAACTGCCCTTCCTAAACGAGGTGGCCCTGTTCTTATTTTATTTGGAAAGCACAAGGGAGCGTACGGCAGGCTTGTCAAAAAGGATACCGAAAGGGAAGTTGGTGTAGTGCAAGATGCAGATTCAAGGGAGCTGCTCCGTGTGAAGCTTGAACAAATAGCTGAATATGTTGGAGACCCAAGCTACATTGGTTATTGATCAAATGTCTTAAACTAGTGAGGCAAGGTGATGCACGTGGAACATTTGGCTAGCTTTTTAGCTCTATTTCATTCTTTTGTACGTGTAGTATCTTATTCCTTGCTCCGATTTTGAACATGCATGTGTTGTTTGATTGGATAGTTCGAATGAATAGTTTTAAGATACATGTTTTGCTATCTGTATACTATGTCATAAAGCTCTGGAACATGTTGGTATTTGATCAGTTTATAACTTTATGATCTTGATTTCTAATTGTTGTATGATTTGTGAATTGTGATTGCTATGACTCATTGCTTGGTTATAAGTTCTGAAGCTCATCAGCCTTCATGGGGGGCCTAATTCTTAATGATAGTGGTCGATATAGGTGTTTACATTTTGCATGTTGAAGCAAAGATGTCGCTGGAGAGACTTTAAATATGAAGTATTTATTAGCTGACAAGTTAATTCATTAACTAGTTTCACAAAAAGTATTTGCAATATGTTTGAAGAGTTGGTTGTACTATGTGATGAGTATGATAGCTGAATGGTGGATTTTGCATTATCATTCGTCTTAGATCAATTAGGGTTATGCAGATTGCTTGAGGAGTTGAGGTAATCCGCTGCGGATGCGGTCAAATTGAGCTGTCACAAAATTTTCCAAGGTAATAACCTGCAGTGTTTCTATTTCATGTAATTGTATTAGCTTGGTTTTACTGCCCTTTGTTTGCTATTTTATTTTATTTTTTTGATGGGTTTTGTTGTAGTAATTTTTAAAGTGACATCGATGCAATAGGTAGAGCAGTAGAGTGCACTAGTGCAGTGTCTTGTTATTTCCTTGATGCTAGGCTATAATCTATGTTGATGATAAATTAGAATCTGTGATGAGAAGGTTTGAAGTTCATTTACTAGATTTGTCTACAATGGAGTGATTGGAGTCTAATGTTCAACTAAAGTTAAGTTGCCTCTAATGTTCTTAGCTATTACATTTAACTTTTTTGGTTATTAATTGCAACTTGGTGAGTGATGAGGAGTTTTGAAGTTCACTGATAAGTAGGTTACAGTGCCAGATGGCAGCATAGCTTAGTTACTGAATAGATGATTATGGGAAGTGATTGTTCTTTATATCACATGCAGCTACATCATCACTTGGTTTGTGAATAAATTTGGATGTGAACTAAGAGATTTTTCCCTTGAAATGAGCATGTGAAGCTATTTCAAATGTTCCGAAATCATTCTACTGATGCCTTTTTCATTCTCGGTTTTCTGGTTGCATTTTGAAAAGGTGCAATCTTCAATGAACAACCCCCGAATTTCCTATTCATATGTAAAGTAGCTGCATTCGGATTTTCAAAGCTATTTTTTTGGCGCACTTTCCTAACCTCACTATTCCTAAGTAGCAGAGTTGTGCCACTTGTGTGACCATTGCACAGTTGTACCCCTTCTTTTTTGTTCATTTCTGTTTTTCATGACTGTTCTGCTCTTCTTTCCCTTTCTTTATCCTATTCTTTTTGTGGACATCATCTTTATAGTGCCATTTTCACCCCATTCTTTTGCAACTTCTTTTCATTTTGAGTTTAAATCCCTTACTTTTCTTTTATTGGCTGGACTTATTGGTTCTTTGGGGTTCATGACTTTATTTGTGGGCAATTTCTGAAGCTCCAAGTAACTTTTAATTGTTTAGGGTTATGATTTGGAGGAATTATTAGTGGAGGCGGTGAATTGATGAATTGGGGTGTTGATTGGCGTTGGATTTATGTATTGGAGGAGTTTAGGGTTTCGACTTCTGCCGAATCAGTCCCCTTAAAACCATTTGTTTTCCTTTATTTTAGGCATGCAATACACTGGTATTACGTACAATTTTTTCTATCATGGCTATGTTTTTATTGCTGTCGAGAATTATTGAAATTTTGTTTTCTTCCATTTTCTTTTGTTGGTGCTACTCTAATGGAGCATTTTATCGCCCCTTGTTGTTTGTATTTACTCAGTATCTCTTACTCTTGATTTACTTCAAACTATATCAGTAAAATCAGTAAATTATACAAGCTTCTGCATCGACCGTCTTTGTAATTTATTAAGATATTTGATTTAGGAGTCAAATGAAGGTGGTTTAGCGTCCCACCTCAATTTGATAATTATTGAAGCAATTGTTCTATATGTTTGTTATTGAAAATGATTAAAGAGGAGATTACTACTTTGATTGGCCTCATGTTTGGTGTTGCTTGTTATTTCAATTACCAGTTAAATGTATGCTCAAATTGAATTTACATACAATGGATGATTGTTTGTTTTTCTTTTCTGTGTTTATCTGCACTTGTGGTGATGGTTTAGAGTGAGATGATCGATGCAGATTATGTCACATATTAGCCTGGTTGTTTGATTGTTTCTGATTAACTGTGTTACTCTTTTGGTCAGGATGAGTGCTACATTTGACGTTTGATGTTAATATTGTGTTCTTTGTGCAATCAGAATGGTCAGTTTCCTAAAATATCTTCAATTGTCTATATCTGGTACTGTCATCCAAGTGCAATATACTACTATTTTTGTTCATTTTTTTTTGGTGAATTCATAAGCAGTTGATACACATGATGCTTATTTGAGCATTGAATGCGTGCTGTTTGGATTCAAAGAATATGCTAACTTTTCTTCATGGGTTGTTGCAACTTGAAAGTCAAAAGTGTGTGCATCTTTATAGTGCATGGAACTATCTTTTACTTGTGCTTTTTCGTTGTCCGGGAGTTTACAAGTTCATAGAGCTAGAATGGTTTCCATTCCCTACCTTATTGCTTTCTTATACCTGAGTCTGGAGAAGATGTGCACTAGTTTGCTGTGTATTCATAAATTTCAACTTTTTTACGGTACAGATTGTAACTGCACAATTTTTAGGTGCATCTTATTACTGCTTTGATGCTTTCATTGAACCATATAGGAGTTACTTTTTGTAATGGCTCACCTTGATGGTGTTGGTGAAATTACTATGCTTATGAATATATGATTCTTTGAAGTGCGTACGTTTGTTCAGTTGTGTGAAACTAATATGAATTTGCACCGTTGCACTAGAAACCTTTGATTCATTGGATGATAAGAATTATAGTTTCTTTACAAGTCTTGCCTACGCTCATATTAATTTCTTACAAGCACTGTATTTATAATTTATAAATCAAATGGTGTAGTCTGCCCCTTGTAACAACTTTTAGCAAATCTTCATGCGTCATTTACCAGTTAGGAGATTTTGGGCTTGCAAGGACCGTTAACTTATTCATCAAGTATGCCATCACTCCTGGAGTGAACTGTTGATCTCAGGTATGGTATGTGTAATTTCTAAGTATTTAGCAATTTTACGGTTTAGATCCTGTTTAAATTTATTTGAAGTGTTCGCTGATGGGTTTTGTGGGCAATTTCTCATGTTAAGGTTTTGAATTTGTTGAAGAATTTTTAGGGCAATATCTGACTAGGATTTTGACAGCCAGAGTTGACTTTTTCATTTGTTATTCAAGAATGGTGTAAACTCTAGTGTGTTGGTCAAAACGATTATGCTAGCCTGCTAGGTGTACTAAAGTCTTGATCCAATTTTTCTTTTACCTGCAAAAAAAAATTTAAGTACTAGTATATTTTTTAGTGTTCGTTGTTATGCTTATGATATATGGTTTTGTTCTAAACACTGAACAAATCACTTCCTCTTTCTATATATCATTTGCTGTTTTTTCTAACTATATTAGTTTCTCATTTTGGAATTCTAGTTGGATTAGTGGATTGATATGGTAGCCTAAAATCGGGTATGTTAAGTAATTAGCTTAATAATTAGGGTTGCAATTGGTGGTTTTGAGAACTTTGCTGTTGGTAGTTCAAAGAACTTTTAAAGGTGTGTTTTACATCTGTTGCTTTAGATAGACTAACTGATTTTTGAAGGATTCTGTTTAGAATTTTTTCGACGAGTCTTTGGGATTTCACTATGAAACTGAAGCACATTGCTTATAAACTATTTGTAACGCTAATATTAGAGATGTTTTCGTTACTTTTATCCATCTAGGCATGTTCTTTGGATGCAGTAGCATAATTCCTAGGGTTGTTTTCCCAAGGGAAGCTGATTATGCAGTTTGTTTTTTATTCTCAAATCAAGAGCTCTATTGTCCTTTTGTAAGTTTAGTTATGATTGACTGTTGATGTTCTATGCAGCCCACTTTGATGTTGGCCTGTTCGCCCTGTTGGGTTTGGGCGAGTCGTTTGATGTGTACATGAATCTGTCATTGCAGGAACTCAGGAAGCCAAAGTTACTCTTCTCAGACTAGAAGTATTAATAATATTTCAGAAAAACAACATCATTACATTTGAAAGTAATCGTACTCAAATCTTTCTTTGTTGTTGTGTGTTGATAAAACTTTTGTTTTCAAATTACTAAGAGGGGCATTGGACAATTCATAGAGTAGCAATTGATTTGTTTTGCATGCATTGCTAATCATCAATTTTTCATTGCTGCCGTGCTGGTGGTATTTTTGCTAATTTGTGTGAAACTGTGAACTTTTATTTTGTTTTCAAATGAATTGAAGCAATATGTTGCACTTGAGGGTTAAGCATATGGACTGAATGACAGCAAAACGCTGAGATTTGACATATGTTTATCGTTCAATTACTAGGTATTAAATTGAGTCAAAATTCTCTATATGTACGGTACATCCTATCCTACTAAGTACCAACTTGCTTTTGGTTGATATTTGTTCGACTATCTTCTTCCAACTGTTTAATGTTTATTTTAAAATCACTATGAAGTACTTCGTATTTCATTTTCCCATTGGCAATTGCTAGTCAAAAATTAATGTGGGTGGAGAGTTTGAATGCGACGAGGCTGGACATTATTTGACAAATATTGACGATGACATAGCATAACATATGCAATATGTCAATTTGTAGAAGAATGAAGCGGGAAGTTAAATGAAATACCAAACAAGTTTTAAGGAATAGTAGGATCGATTGACATCACTTGCTCTTAAATAACTTTAATAATCTTTGAATAAAACAACTTTAAAGAACTTTGAAATTCAAGTAGCTTCAAATTGAGTTCTTAATTTGTGAATAATATTTTTTTCTAGCAATATACACTTTCCAAGTCGGTCAAATAAGGACTTGAAGACAGAAGCTAGCAGACAAACATTGACTGTACATGATCTAGTCGTCCTTAACACAAGGAGGTTCTTATACTAAAATCATATTAAAACATCAAATATAAGGCCCAATTCCAACCTTCTCCAACAATCCTCCATTCCATAATTTTGATAAGCGTTTTTCCTGACAATAGATTTCCCGACAACAGATTTTGTATGTCATCTTCTTTCAATGTACTAACATATTGACATACTTCTATAGTTCTACATCGAACTTGTACATTTTAAAACCAGCAATACATATTTTTTTATCACTAATTAAGTGATCAAATTCTTGAAAGTTGAAGAGGCCAAGAACATGATAAAAGAATTGATGTAAAAGTATAAAAAATCAAAGAATTTCAATAATAGATGCTTCTACAAAACCCCAGCCATCCTCCATATCGGGTCCAACCCAATACCCGCATAGTTTTCTAGGAAAGTTACATACATCAGTTTGAAAGGGCAATATAACAGCCATATCCATAGATGGTACTCTAATCAGGTCGACAGAGCTTAAGTTTGACGTGGTGATGTCTTTGTATTTCCAGATGCAGGCACATGAGATGAGACTGGATGCTGCAAACATAAGATATGATTTCAGGATGACAGAATTGGAAAAGTTTATAAACAATTCTTGAGTAAGCAATAGTGAATGTATAACAATATTACTTTAAAAAAGAACAAATATAATGTAATAACCCCATAAGATGATGAGAGAAATCCTTAGTTTACAAGGAGGAATTATACAGAAAAGGAATTGATTAAGGTGAAAGGTCAAAACAGCAAATGCAGGATTTATCAAATTTATAGTCTATATCAAGCAACCAAGATTATCAAAACTGTAAATTTAACATAACGGAGCAGTTTCTCAGATGCAAATGATTGTGACAGTATATTTTTACAGGATTTATAATAGGTCCACACCGAAACAGAGATCCTTTGGTAAAAGTTAAGACATAATTCCCGACACATTTCAACTAAGGCTGAAGCCTAGAAACTCCACCAAAAATTTGGAAGTTGCAATTTTACAAGAAAAATCAGATGTAACAGTAAACAATCGATATTAACCACAATGCAAATAGTCAGCTAAGAGAAACCACCAGCAGTTTCTTTAGAATCAAAAGTCATACAAACATTCTAATAAAAATTTTTCTGAAAACAATCAAGGGATGCAGTAAGTAAATCAAAGCCCTTCATTTCCAGAAGAAGTAAATCTATTAACATAATGATAACAGAAGAAACATTTGAATAGCCATATAAGAAGCAAGGCTAGTTCAAGGAGAGATCATAAAGATAAGCGATACAAAAAAAAGACAAGTGAAAACCTTAGCTTTCAATGGAAAAAAAATAAAGACTTACATGGCCTTCTGAAACACAGACTTGAAAATACAGGGTGAGCAGTTTGTTTTGCATGTAGATCCTGAAGAAAGACAACCATTAAGGGACAAGTTAGTAAAGAACATAGACTTGAAAATACAGGGTGAGCACTTTGTTTTGCGTGTATCTACTGAAGCAAGACAACAATAAGGCTGCATATCATTAAAGCCAACCAGGGAAAACCAATTAACAAACATAAAGGAAAGAGATGATGGTGTAAAGTTCTGAGTTTCTGATACTGTTTGCTGAATCTACGGATGAAAGATCCCTTCATGCTCTCAATATACATGCAACCAAGAGTAACCATATGGAAAGCCTGATAGACTCCGCTAACTTTGGCAGAAAATTGAGACAAAAATCAGGGAACTCTTGAGGGCAGCCACACATAGCTTGAACTATGATGGCCACAAATCACAATGCATTTCGAGAAGATGGAAAGCCCTTTCAAAGATTATGTTATTTCTCTCTTTGAGAAACTAAAAAACTGTTATACACTTATACATGCTTCCTGGAATTGTATAATGAGCAAAAATGCTTAAAGAAATCTTAGTTCAAGCAAACTCGACTCATGAAAAATTATTCAATGAATTCACCTGATTATATTTTTTCCTTCTCTTTTGTTACAACCACTGACTATATTAACAGCACAAAGACGGCAAGGAAATGAGACAAATACTAGAATCTCCACCTTTATCAATTCTCTTACACTTTGTTTGCATAGCAACATAGAAGGGAAGGGGAGGGAAATGGGAGGAAAAGAAAGGCAAGGAAAGGAAGGAGAGTGTTGAGTGCCATATTCCCTCCAAATCTCTCCACTTTTGGAGGGATAGTGCTTATTAAAGGAGAGAGAAAAATGGATTTCTCCTTCTCCTTTCCCTTCTTTCCCCAACCATGTATCCAAACAAGGGGGTCCATCCCCTTTCTTTTCTCTTCCCTCACTTTCCCTCCATTTCTTTGTATCCAAACAAAGTGTTAATACGGAAACTTACAATTATAATTCATAACTAAGATCCTTCAGGATGATGCATCACATAATGCAAAATTCTATAAACTCCAACCCTACTCAGACTTTTCACTCCAACTCGAAATTACCAATCCTCAAAACACATCGAACAATGTCATTTGATGTCTTCAAAGGGTGTGTTTATAGGAAAATAAATTCCCGTTAAGTTCCAATCCAATTAGTTCGTATTCCATCTTATCCATACAATCCATTCTAATATCGTCTTATCCCTTGGATCCATTCTAATCCTAGCTAACGATTTAATATGTGGAAAAAAAAAAAAACCCCTAATTCTTACCACCATAACCAGCATCTCACTTTAAATTTAATTTCTATTGGTGACCAACCGTATATTTCCAAGAAAAACTTGTCAATGTTCCTTCTCCTTTTTCGGGTATACTACTAAGTTCATGTCATACACTCAAACTGAAGATATTGAAACCAAAACCAAAAAAAAAACACATATAACCCTCAAATGAGCTCAAACTATAGCAACCATAAATTTGAAAATCTTAAAAATTAAAATTTTGCACATTTTGAAAACTACATTAATTCAAATTAACCAATAAAGTGGCTATACATTTAGTTAGTAATTCAAGAAACAAAGACTAGCAATTTAGTAAAACTATTAAACTAAAACATCAATATTTGAATATAAGCTCAATTTCTAACAAACAACTCAAAACTAAAGGTTAACAAGTTTTTCCACATAAACTAACAACTAACATTCTTGCAAACAGTATAAATAATAATATAGAAAATTTGAGAAAACAGCGAAAGCTATCGTAGAGTGAGAGGAGAGAGAGAGAGAGGACAACCATAATTTGAAAATCTTAAAAATTAAAATTTGCACATTTTGAAAACTACTATAATCCAATAACCATAAAGTGGCTATACATTTAGTTGTATTCAAGAAACAAAGACTACAATTTAGTAAAACTACTTTAAACTAAACATCAATATTGAAATAAATCTCATCTAACAAACAACTCAAAACTAAGGTTAACAATTTTTCCACATAAACTAAAACACTAACATCTTGCAAACAGTATAAATATAATATAGAATTGAGAAAACAGCGAAAGCTATCGTAGAGTGAGAGAAGAGAGGAGAGAGTGTGTGTGTTTACAGTGTGAGGATTGAAGAGGGGTAATGATGCGAAAGTTGAACTGCTACTAAACACGCCATTGTTAGAGCTACTCCCTCCTCCGAGGCGGATCTTTCATTTTG
>PYUH01000009.1:4019054-4035741 GCA_016808085.1 Suaeda aralocaspica
AGGGTGCTACATGGGAGGAGGAAGAGGTGAATGAGAGAGGCTGTACTCAAACACGCTATGTTAGAGCTACTTCCTCAATCCTTTTTTCTTTCTTCGCGCTTACAAGGAGTCGAATTGCGGCCGCGGTCTGCTCGCGTTTTGATGTGGCTGCGCATAAACATTAAACTTACCGGTTGAACCCCGGGCCATTGGGGAGGCAGTGTTCGTATTCCAACGAAGAAACTAGTCGTCTGTAGAAAGACGGTTTTGGCGACGGCCCACAACTTATCATCGTCTTGGTTATCCATTCACAATATAAACATAACTTATAAGTGACACAAAGCCCAGACACGAAAGGTAGTGACATGAAATGAACGCGTTTTACACTCTCTCCTCACCTCTAACCCCCCCGGAATGTAGGAGTTCCAGAAGTCACCCTCCGTGTGATTCATAGGTAGGCAGGAAGTCAGCAATGATAGCACACTTTCAAAACAACCCCGAAAAAAGGGGCAATAACCATACACAAGTGAAGTGGAGAATTACTAGTTCCAATTTGATACACAAGATAGGAGAAAGTACGAACAACAGCTTTTTTTTTTTTTTCCTTTCTGTCGCTTTTTACAGAGTGATGAATTGCGCCGCGATTGGCTGCGGCGTCGTTTGATGTTGTTGCTGCTTCGATAACATTACAACTTAACCGGTTGAACCCATGGCCCATTGGGGGGCATTTTAGTATTTCCATAACTATAGAATTACTCATGTCGTTCTGTTTTATTTAATACGTTTTGGCTTGCACATATGCAAATATATTTATTTAATCTTAAATGTATTTTGTTTTATACATTAAAAATTAGTTATAAATAACGTATTTATTGAAACAAATCAATCAAGACTCCAAGTGACTATATTTGTTCTATATGTAAAAAGAGTTTTAAAATATTCTCTCATCTTACATGTCAACCAAAAGGAATGGAGGATGTATGTATTATTAAGAAGTCAAAATACGGTGTATTTCATATTGGATAATGTGCAAGTAAGTCATATGCAAGTTATTTAAGTCACAAAGTCTTTGTCAAAAAAATACTGTAAAGAATAATAATAACATAAAATCAATTATTGAAGTCGTAGATTCATAATAATTATGTATAATTTGATTTCACAACATAGTTGAGCAAATTCACGTCACAACAGTTATTTCTTAGATTAAAAAAAAAAGTAAATTTACAAAAATACCCTTTTCTAGTCCAAATATACTGTACTCCTATCATTGCTCTCTATTTCATCCCTTAGTCCCTACTCTTTGCAACCTTCTTCAATTTAGTTCCTCCTTGATAGACTATCAATAATTGTAAATATGTTGATAAAGTATACGAAGTATTACATTATTAGTTGTATTTTGATGGTCTATTACCCCCTCCTTTCTTTTCGGTAAAATAATAATTTAAAGATACATTGGCTCTTGTGTCATTGATTAGATGGACTTGAGTAAGTCATTAAAACTTTATGTCAAATAAAACTTTATGCTACTTTAATTTGTTGAGGTCAAAAGGTGGATAGTTATTAAAATTTGAAGATGATAACCCTTTCATAATGGTATTTCGTTGGGACCTAAGTAGTACTCTATTTGTTATGGCAACAAAATCCCACAAGAGAAATGTTTTCATTGTGATGTATTAAATGAGAGAATTCCTAATTTCTAACTTTTAGATGTAAATTTCGCATCTACAATTTGGTAATTATATACAACTTTGAGGGGTAGTATATGAGATGTTACAAATACTAATGGTATACATATGTATAGCATTTTGCATACCTGTACCATTCTTGCAGTTCAAAATGATTTATATCTACTATTTGCCTTGTTAGATGCGGAATTCACATCTAACAGTTAGAAATTAGGCATGTCTCATTAAATAAAAGGTATTTATTTGAAACCAATCAAATGATGAGTTAGGTTTGAGTTGCGCCACCAAGTCAAGCATAAAAATTGTTTGGCTCATTAGTTTGGGGCCTAGATTCATTACCCAACTTGCAAAAGACGAGGTTGGTAATTGTTCATTACATAAGAATACAATCATGGAAGTTCAAAGTGAAAGTAAGAGTAGAAATTTATTTTCTATCCAACTCTAAATCATTAACTTGTTAACAAGAACCATCATTCAAGAAACATGTATCGAATCACAATTACACAAGTATATCCTTTCATTCCGCACTTGAAAAGCATAGTCCATAGGATGAAAGAAAATGACAAGCTATTATGCAAGTGACGGGGCGTGATAAATCACTAACCATATGTGGAATTATTTGGCTACAAGCAAGGGCAAGTTCGTAATGTCAAAGATTTTACTACGTAAAAAGTTTTGTTTTTCTCTACTAATACAATCATGCCATCGTATGTGAGTTTTTAGCCCACATATTGCTAGTGACTAATACTTCCTCTACAAGCGACTACATTGACACTTCTATATATATTTTTCGTTCAATAAGGTCATTACTCATAAGGGTATATAACTTGTAAATTTTTAGTAGAATCTTTAAAGTACATGATATTGTATGTAAATTTTAAGTAATCTATACATGTTTAAAAAGCGAGTATACCCGATGAATTTTATAAAACTTGGATCAAACAACATCAAAGTAACAAAAAAAGGGGCATGGAATGAGCCAATGAAGAAAGAGGACTGTATTAGTTTGTTTATAAGTATCTAATATACCAAAAAAAAAAAAAAACCAATAGCAGCTTCCCTAAAGCGCACGTAGTAAAAATGGCGGATTTTCAAACTTCAACTCACAGAGATAAGTGGATATTCACTCAACAACAACTGGTAATTTCTTTTTCAATTCATTTATCAATCAAATATTTCTATACCTAATTCCATGTATTTTAAATTTATATTTGTTTCTCTAATTTGATTTTAATTTTAATTTTAAAATTAGGCTGAAAAATACGAAGCTGCTAATGAACGAGCTATACAATCCCTAGAAAAGGTATTAACGTAATTTCCTTTTTCTAATTCATTGTTTTAGGTGTAATTTGTTGTGTTATTAATGATTTAATTTGTTTGTGTTCATGTTGTATGATTAAGAAATGGAATGTTTGCTATTACAATGTTAAGTTTACTTCTAAAATTGAAGGTTTTGGATGATTTTGTGTTGTACTAAGGATTCTGACTTCAATTGGTTTTTCATACTTGTGGAAAATTGGAAAAGTGAGTTTTAATGCAAATTGATGATTGAATGTTATTTGATTGATTGCTGTATCAACTATTGAATTGATGTCGCGCAAACTATAATGGATTACTGAAGGTTTTTTTACAATCGTTGACGATCTTTGGAAGTATGATAGGCCGTGTTTGTCCTAGCATCATTGAGCAGTTGTATGAGGCTACATTGATGGGGGAAATATGCATAGCAAATAGCAATGTAGTGTAGCGCGTAGGCCACACTTCAAAAAATGAATGAGCAAATACAAAGTTTTACCGGACTGTCCCTGGATTCCACGCCCTCTTTTTGTTGACGATTGTTCTAGTTTAGGACTCAAAGTGTGTGTGTCTGTATTTACTGACAATGTGGTGCAAAAAGTTTGCGACAAAAAATTTGATTGTTGTTAAGACTTGAGAGCATTGTTTTTGAGACTTGCTTTCATCCATTGAGGGATGAGGTTGTCTATACAGAATGTGAATTTGTTTTGTTGCAAATTAATGCATAGAAATTGCCGTAGTCATGGTTGTCTCTCCATGGACAGCTGCTCGTTCTAATTGTATTTTGTTACGTGCTCATCTTTTATTACACCAAAGGAATGTAACACCAATCTTATGTGTTATGAAGTATGGGGCAACATGTGTGGGAATCGAAGCTGACGGATCTTTCTCATATCCTAAAAGCGTAAAAGATTCAGATAGTAATGGTAATACTTTAATGAAGGATTTTTGGTCAATTATACTTGGTTTTTGAATTTTCATGTTCGGGATTACATGGTGTATTTCTCCATATAGGTGTTAAGCAATCTCGTGTGAAGCCACTCAAGGTGGAGGAAGAAAAGGTGTTGCATGTGTATTATGAAACTAAGATTCAAGAAGTATGTGGAGCCTTCAAGTTCCCGCATAAAATCCAGGTGCATATTTGCTATGCGGATGGGAATTGGTTTGCAAAATGCGAAAAGTGGAATTATTTATGGCTATGGCCTTTGTTATTATTATTATTATTCTTTTTTTAATTTTCTGCAGGGTACTGCACTAACGTACTATAAGAGGTTCTATCTCTGCTGGTCAGTCATGGAGCACCATCCGAAATCCGTTATGTAAGTACATATGTTCAGCCTTTTTACTTTTGCTGCTAACTGTTTGGCAAGTGCATAGTGCCATTTTTTTTTTCTTCTTTTGCTTGTACTCTATTAATTTGGCATTGTGAAAATTGTTTTCGACATTACCGGAAACTAATGTTGAATACACGGCTTGGTAGCATATGTTGCAAATTTCTAATTTTGAGGCTGTGGATCTTTTATGCATTTTGTAACCCTTTGTGTAAATCTGCAGGTTAACCTGTATATATCTAGCTTGTAAGATAGAGGAGAATCATGTTTCGGCTGAGGAGCTAGGAAAGGGTATTCAACAAGATCACCGAATGATTCTTGATAACGAGATGCTAGTCCTTCAGGTACAAATTTTACCCCTCCCTGTCCAAAATAAAATTACTATCCAGATTTTTTACATGCAAGCCATTTATTTTAGGTGTACTGCTGCCACCCTACCCTATAAATCATCATTATATGACTGCGATGGAAATGTCCTCAACTAATATTCAAGTACATTGATGAAAATGCCCTTGATGAAACCTATTTAGTATTTTCCACTGCAGTCTTGCTCCTATCAGCCCTATATCTCGTCTACATGCCGCACACCTTTGTGTTCTCTCTAGCTTAAAAATGAACTGATATCATTTTTCAATCACTATTCATCAATAACCTGCTGTATGGAAATTATATGAAACACCTTGCACAAAACAAAAGTTCAACATTTGTCAAACTTCCAATTCTCTAACTATATTCCCTAAAAAAAAATTTTCTTTTTTTTTTTTTTCTAACTTTGATCAGAAACCGTATGCTTCTGGATTGCAATTTCTTAAATTTTTGCTTAGCTAGCAGATGTGGCCATGTGAGAGTCCTGAATGAGTAATTCTCAAAATTATTCTGAAGGCCAACAGCAACTTCCAGAACATATGATCCTCACTTCTTCAGTGTTGCAAGCTTTCATCAATTTGTTCTAGGACGGAACCTCCTTGCCACATACTGCTTACGCCTTGTTTTTTTGATCCACTTGCTTCTGCTGGTGAAACATGGAAAATTTAATTTAATAGGTTTGGAATTGAAAAGCTGATCTGAGGGTGGCGCCAGCTAGGGAGCCATTTTTGCAATTTTTTTCCTCATTTGTGAGCCATGGTGGTCAGCTTTGCCATTGTGTATTTCATAACTTTAAAAGGGAATAAGTACACAATTGAGCTTAGTGATGGTGATGTATGTTAAAGTAAAGAGATATGCATGAGCATAATGTTTTAGTAAAAAGACGTAGATCGTATAGAAAATGTAAGAATAAAAATGTATCCCATTAAAAAACCTTTTTGTTTGGATGCCAACATGATATTTTGTGTTTCTTTGCAGAGTTTG
The DNA here is from genome assembly GCA_016808085.1 of Suaeda aralocaspica. Classification (NCBI taxonomy): domain Eukaryota; kingdom Viridiplantae; phylum Streptophyta; class Magnoliopsida; order Caryophyllales; family Amaranthaceae; genus Suaeda; species Suaeda aralocaspica. The sequence goes on from PYUH01000009.1 coordinate 4,024,696, forward strand.
GGATTTGATCTTATTGTTTATACACCATATCGGGCAATAGACGGGTTTATCAATGATATGGAGGTATTACAAATCCCAATCTGTTGGTATTCTTTATTCTTGTCGTACTAATTCTGGTTCTTATACTTTCATCGAGCATTGGTAGTGAAATTCTGATGCTAAAATATTGATTTTCTAGGACTTTTGTTATGCTACAAACGGCCAAGTTGACTTGTTGCAGGTATTCTTCCTAAGCATCAAAGTTAGGTGATGTGGAATTCTTCTAGTTAATTTTTCCTTAAAAAAATTGTTTGTCTCTAGTTCATATATATGTCCTGGTAGAATTTGAATAGTTGGTAAATGATCATGGAAACTTTGTCGATGTTGAATTTTTTTCGTTAGTTCATACTTTTTGCTCCGACCATGGCCGCTGTGATTTTGCTCTGACCATGGCCACTGTGATTTTTACAATCCCCTTGTCAAAAATATAAAATTTAAAGAACTTTTCGACATTGAAAACCCACAATGGTGATGATGATGTTAGCAGTGATGCTTTTTGTGGTGGAGGGAGAATAGAAGAACGCGAACAAAAAAAAGAGTAAGGCAGTGTCAAATTGCAGTTAATAGCAAAAAAGTATTATTTTCTGTTTGGCACTTTTCTTGTAAGTTATCAACCTCCTAAATTTTATGTTAGTTTTCTTCATTGATGCTGTATGATGATCAAGTGTGGAACTTCTCATGATGTTTATACCATTGTAGGGCTGTACAACATACATGTGGCAATACCAACGAAATTCTGTCTCAAATTATTTTTTCTGCTGGTTCTTGTGTCAAAGTATTGATCGCTGCCATTATTTTTGTGTTGTTTAGATGATTCAATCCTAGGGATGCATAATATATGGTTATGTGTTTGTTAATGCCAGTACTTTTTACTTTTTAGCAATCATTCTCTTCTTATCTGTGTCACCTTTTGTGCTTCATATGTTCTTGCCAAATGTTGTATTTACAGGATTACAGAGTAATTATCTTGTTTGCAGGATTTACGTCAAAGAGCAATCTTTGAAGCCGATAAAACAATGCTCACAGATGCACCTCTTTTATTTCCCCCAGGGCAGGTATTCTTCAGAAAGAGAACTTTTGTGAGAAGATTGAAGCACTGTATGATGCATTTTTACAAAAATACTTCCTCACTTTACAAGTCATTAAAAAACTCACTAACCTCATTAGAAAAAAAATATTTTTGTTTGCACCTAGCTTATGATGCTCCTTGGTACGTAATAGAGGCTATAGTATATCATATCTTAGGTCTATCGGAGAAGCCCTTTGTTAATACTAGAATTTTAAATGTCAAATAACTGTTCGATTTGAGCTAACTTCATCCTACTTCACGTCAAATCATTTGTACACAAGTGTGCTTGCTATTTTCTGATTATGTTTGTAAGTTACGGGATATGGCATTGGTTTAAATGTTTAATAGATGGGGTGGGAATGTTACTAGGGGTGGAGGTGGTCAACTATGGGCTTGGTCCAACTTGACCACTTCGATACTCTCAATACCTTCTTAGAAGGCAAAGCAAAAGAATGGTTTGAGATATGTCTTAGGTAATTAGGTAGTGAGGGGAGTGTTTATAGCTCATGAGAAGTCCATATCACATTTTTGAAGTGGTCACTCTTTGATTGAGATTATGAACTTCCATTGTACATCAGTCACTTGCTCACTTCATATTCTTCTCTGACAAGTATTTGCCAACTTTCTGATCCTTCTTATAATATTCTTGTGCAGCTGGCATTAGCTGTTCTCCGTAGCGCAAATGAGGAGCTTGTAGTTCTTGATTTTGAGAGGTATAAGGCTTCTTCTGTTGTCGATTGTATAACATTTGGTTTATTTGGCATCTTATTTATGTTGACTTGGTGAGAAATCTACACTTTCATGCAGGTATCTTCATAGCATTCTTTCACGCCAACAATCTGCACACTCTTTTTCAGAGCTGAATCGGGGCCTCAACGCTATAGATTTTCTGGTACATAATTAAATCATGGGAAATAAATCTAAAACACCCCCTATTTTTGTTTGATATGCCTTAGTATTTTATTTATAAGAACTTATGCAGTAGTCTGTTTATTGTAATTATGATTGCTAACATTGATTGCTAATGAGCTTGATTGGACAAAAGTTTTATTTCTGTAGCAGAATATGCTAATGAAAATTGAGGTCAGGTATGAGTTGTCAGAGAGCTTGCGAGGCAAATTAGAAGAAAAAGTAAATGGTTGAATTCTAAAATACGTAGACTCTTGAATGAATCAGTCATCTATCAAGAACCTCTTACTAGTTCTGTGCCTAACTATGAAATATGATATTCTGTGATTTTCCTAATCAAAGGTGTATCTGCAATGGGCCTTACTGCTGATTTGAAACTACATTGAATGATTTTTTATGCCAGTTTCTGTGATTTTCCTAACCAAAGCTGTATCTGCAATGGGCCTTACTGCTGATTTGAACTACATTGAATGATTGTTTATGCCAGTTTCTGGGGTAAATTTCTTGCTTTCCATGGCATGAAACAACCCCCCCCCCCCCTCAATTTGGTTGAAACACAAATGCTTTTACTAGAGAGTCAGGATTTCAGGTTTTCTGAAGTCTTTAATTTGTTTCAGTGTTAGCCTGTCAATCAACTGCAAAGTATCTAGTCGCCATCTGGCCCATCTCCATAACTATTAAAGAACTCAAGGGTATTCATATCTAACTAACCCTGGGAAAGGTTGTAAAAAAGAAAAGTCATTATCAATTAAGTTTCTGGTGCTCCTGCATGTCTGTTTCTGTTGCATATACTTTGATGGGGAAGTGATTCTTCCCCAGATTAAAAACACTTTTCCACACATTACATAATAACAAAATCTTAAGTTATGAGGAGATTACTTGGAACTCCTTTTTTTATTTTTTATTTTATTTTTTACATGGAAAAATCAATTGCTACTTTCATGATGTAAAATTCGTTTGCTTTTCATCAACTGGCCCACTATTAGCAGTATAACTTGTGTTTATTGCTTTGCCCTTTTGTTTTTCTGCCATAAATTTATGCAGATAAAGAGAGTCAAAACCAGTGATGATGAGGAGATGAAACGTGTTGCTAAGAAGCTGAAATCGTGTCAAGATTCTGGATCTCGTGACGAGTACCTTCTGCTCACTTCTATTGTGAATCTTAATATGCTTAAGATTTTTTTTTTCTTTTCTTTTCCTGTTTTCTGCTGACAGAAGTAATTATTAACTTCAGCAGTAAGAAGAGGGAGAAGAAATCAAAGCACAAGTCCAAAAGAACTCCACAAGAATTGCCAGCGACTTAATTTGCTGCTGGAAAGTAAGACGCTTCTTCTTTTTTGTGTAGGGAAGCATATCCTCTGATTTATCATCCTGACTGATGCCTGAAGTCGGATGTTTGTATTGTTTGCTGCAATTCACAAACATACCATTCAAATATAGTGGAGTTACTCTTTGCTGTATTTTTCAGGTGATATATTTTACAAGGAACTCTTTGGACTGAGTGATCTGTTATAGAACTGTTAGGATGATACAGACACACAAGCCTCTAAATGACCAGGGCATCACTGCATCAGGGCATCTAATCTTCTGAAATACAAAAGGTGTGCAGCACTTTTGTTTAGTCGTTGAGTTTTGACTGTCTGAGGAGCTGATCGCTTGCTTTTTCTTGGTGGAAACTAGCAGTATCAGGGAAGTTTATTGAGACTATCCTTCAACCCTGTTCTGATGTTGCATATCATTAGATTCCTTGCCTACCTTAGCTTGCTTTCGTGTTGTACTATTATATACCATTTTTGCGTTGATTTACAGTACAATTAAGATATCAGAAAAGCATAGGAACTTCTCCTATTCAAGGTGTCATTCTTTCAATTTGGATATTCTGTACCAATTAAAATTATTATTTTGAATAATTCTTTTGAATTATTTTCAATTCTTAGTTTCGATATGCACTCCAATTTCATTAGTCCATTGCTGTGTGATATTGTGGGATCTTGTAACAGTTTAAATTGCTTACAAGTTATGGCTTTGATTCATGATTGGTATACCACTAAGCCATGACTACAACATTGTGAAAGTCCCTATTAGCAGACTAGTGTTTAGAGTTCTCTTGCTAAACTTTTAAATGAGAGAGAGACATGAAAGATTTAGGATTTAAAATCATGCATTTTTTGCGAAAATAATAATAATAATAATAATAATAATAATAATAATAATAATAATAATAATAATAATAATAAAAGTATCAAGTATCAAAATGTCATTTTTCAAATTTTTATTTTATTATATAGAATGATAAGGAGTAAAATAAAATTAAGTTAGCACTTCTGGTTAGAAATTAGTGAGAAGTGTCGCGCTTAATCGAAATCTCTCATTAGATAACCAACTTAATTGGTGACAAGAGTTGCGTAATTTCGCACTAGATAACCCAACTTAAGCTATTTGGTAAGATGAGATGCTTTGAAGGTATGGAAAATGGTAAAGGAAAGTCTCCACCTCTAGTGGCTCTGGCTTTTTAATTTTAATTTCAAGATTATAAAATACAAACTTTTATCGCTAAAATAAAAAATTGATTATGAGGAACATTACCACCCATGTTTAACTATATATGTACTACTAGGTATTAATTTTTTTTTTTCCCAGACTATGAGCATATGATACAAGGACATGACAAAAATGTGGAATGCCATGTGTTGGGTACACGTAGCAAATACTTGAATATATTTATGTATTTGCTTTCCTTTTCGGACTTTCACTTTCTAATATTTTACTTCATGAGACAATATTTTTACATTCCTAAAACCTCTCGTAATGTATTATACCATTCTATCCCATATCTTACATTTGTTCATCAACCATCACCATCTTAGAATTTCATGCTCAACCATTTCATTGCACATAATAACCAAAAATCGAATTTCATATATTCGCTAAATCATTAATATCAGATAGAATCGTCTATTAAATATAACATTGATTTATGATAACATCTATGAACTATCATGATACCATCCATGTAAATAATGTACCGTAGTATATATGGGTTATATCATTATTACAGCATGCTTATTAGTTAACACAACTTGCTAATTACAGTTAACATGCAAACAACAAAAAATACGTTGATGTTTTGAGAAAGTGGTCCACTAGCCATCTCAACTACGGAGTATAACAGTTTCTCTCTCTCTCTCTCTCCCTCAAAGCTTTTAACCGCACATGTTCTTCTGCTTCATGCACTTTCATTGCAGCTTTCTCTCTCTCTCTTCTTTCTCTCTCTAACTGAAATTGCAACCATATACTCCATTTTCTAACGAACATCAACTTAAATTCAATAACAATTTCAAATAATTCTACATTCAATTGCAGTTTTCGTTGCAAAACTCAAAGCTATGATCATAAACATGAAGCGAAAAATCACTGATAATTCTGCTGCAGAAGTTGAATTTACGAAGAAGAATGTTCGATCGAAGATTCCTCGCAAAAAACGAGAGCATATTTCTCCAATTCTCTACAATTTCACTGCTTCAAATTCAAATGCAGCTTCACTCAAACGCAACCTCTCCTTCAATTCAACTTGCGACGAGGTATCCTGCAATACAACGGTCGAATCTGCTGCTCCGCCTTTAAACGCCGCGTTTCGTTGCGGAAATGAAGCCGTTTCGAAACTAGTTTCGCAAGTCTCAGTGTCGGAAAACTCCTGCGTCGAATCGTGCTCTGTTGTTGCTGCCGAAGCAGAGTCGAACCGAAACGACGTCGTTCAAACCGAATCCTCGAAGGTATCAGAATCTCCGGCGAATACAACGGCGACTGTTGAGCAGAAAACGACGAACTACTCCTGTGATTCTGGAAATTACACTGTCGCATACATAACCGCTGATTTAGCTTGTACTGAGAATTTCTCATATGATGATTATGAAGTTTCTTCAGCAACGAATGTATCAGAGATTGATTCTGGATTTGAAGAAGTTTCATCAGAGTTAGAAGATTTCACTGATGAGTTTACTCCTTCGATTTGGTTAGATTCAGGCAGTCAATTCTCTGAGAAATCCTTCGACGGTTCTACTCCTTCTCCTTGTTATTCACTCTTCAAGGAGTTTTCTCAACAGTTGTTAAAATTGAGTTGCGATTCATTTAATGATGAAGTTTCCTCTCTCTTTGATGATCATTACTCTGATGAACTTGCTGTAAGTTCTTAATTTCATTTAATTAATGTTACATTATGTTTAATTTGATAATTTAATTATGTGATGATTAATTTTTTTTTGTGTTTGTGTTTGTTCGTAGTATTGGAGATTTGAAGTTGAGGAAGATGAAGAGAGCTACAGAATGCTGAGAAGTAGAGAGAGAAATCAAGCTGTTAAAGTGAAAGATTATGTCGAAGAGTATAATTTTGCCACTGATTTTGGAGGTTTAATCGTTGAGCAACGTATCATTATGGTTGATTGGATTATCAAGGTGTGTTTTAGCCTTTTCTGTTTTAAACCGCCATTGTTACAGCTTTAATCACCTTTGCACTCTCTTTGACGTCAGCAGAAATTGTTTCCGTTGCTTTTTCTATTGAATTTAAATTATTTTTGTATTAATGTTAATTGAAAGAAATTATAAAAAAAAAAAATTATTACAGTGTATAAAAAGATTCAGAAGTTTAAATCGTAATGTTTAGCTTAATAGCTTCAGATTCAAGCTACAATTACTAGTTGTCATAGTACTGCTGACTACACGGGTTATGTGCTTAACTAAATTCTGTTTTTTTTTGTAAAAAAAAAAATATATATATATAGAAAGAGGTTTAGATGAGAACCCTCTTTATATATATATATATATTGGCAAAAAATATATAATTTGTGTTGTTTCAACTTGCAAGAATAATCTGTTAAATATGTAAATTCAAGTGAAATTAGTATATTTGGTTTAAATACGTAGTACGATTTAAATAGACTTTCTAGGATTTAAATACGTTAGTTGGATTCGTCTAAGATTGTGTTGTTCTTTCTGGAGCAATTAAGGTCTTATTTGACTGCTGGTTTGGTCTAGATTTTCTGTTTCTGTTTGATGATTATGCTTGCGATTGTGATTGCGAATTTTTGTTTAAACTAGATGCAATGCTGCAATGCATTTATATAAGTTAGCTATAAAGCAAGCTTTAAGCACTCGAGCCCGTTCCTACCGGCACTCAATACCAAGTCTTATTCTGCGGAAGAGCCCCATATTAGGATAGGTATCATAATATCATTGGTGAATTTTAGCACGTTGCCACTTTCTTAAGGACAATTTTCTACCAGCAGTCCTACTCAAGCTCATTTATGTGCCTGAAAGTAGTCATCTGCAGCATCTTCTTACAGTCTGATTCGTTCCAGACTTGCAAGTTTTGTGCTAACAGATTAACTGACTGCAACGAACTCCTTCTTTATACAAACAGTTGTCGGAAAAAAAGGATCTTCAGAAAGAAACTATGTTTCTTGGTGTGCGACTCCTTGATAGGTTTCTGAGCAAAGGATATTTTACAAGCAGGAGGAACCTACAAATACTTGGCATAGCCTGCTTCACCTTGGCCATCAGAATTGAAGAGAATCAGCCTTACAACAGGTAGTATTTGGCAAATCCATCTTAGGTTCCCAATGTTTTATCACATTGAACTGAAGTCTGAACAATGAATTGATGTGCGCTATTGAGCTGTATTCAATTAATGATGAATTCTTCAATTTACAATCCATTATTATTGGAGTTTCAGCAACTGTTATCTTGATCTCAGTCTCTAGGTGAGGATTATCAAGCCCATAGTGATGATTGATTGGTTATAAAACAAAATGATGGTTCATTACTTCATTATTATATACTTCAATGGTTTCATTCTTTGTACTCATCCATAAATTTCCTTGTTTCATGGCATCTGTTCTATTACTAAGTTTTTTGTTACATTTTATCCCTAGTGGTAACTGATTCGCCAATGAGGGTGTAAATAGAAGGACCACATCAACACATTATAGATTATCAGTTTTGGACTAAAAACAAGTTCTGCTTGATTTACAGTGTTCGACAAAAGTCTTTCTATGTTGGAAGCAATGTGTACAGCAGATATGAAGTGGTGGCCATGGAATGGGTAGTGCAGGAGGTCCTTAATTTCCACTGCTTCTCGCCAACAATCTACAACTTCTTGTGGTAAATACCCCATAATCATCTCTTAGGTGCATTACTAGATTTAATACTCACAAAGCCATTTAAAAAAGAGTTGATACAAGATCAATGGATGTCTTTCAGTGAAGCCTTTTGGTGCATAACTACTGACTAACTTCTCATAATTTCACAGGTTTTATCTAATTGCTGCAACAGCAGATGAAGAGATGCAAAGAAAGGCTAATTATTTGGCTGCCATTTCATTGCTTGATCATAGGCATTTAAACCATTGGCCCTCAACTGTGGCAGCAGCCCTGGTAATGCTCGTATCAACGGCAGCAAATCGAGAAGAATCCATCATTCGAGTCATGGAGGTATCTAACTTTTCTGTTTTTTTGCTTAGCTACCTAATATCTTGCAATGCTATCTTGTAAAATACTGATCATGAGTCTTCCTATTAGAGGAGTCTTTATTATCTACAGTCATCTCTAGCTTTGTTTCTCCTACTGAGTAATTTCTGTAGTTTTTGGCTTAAACCTGAAGAATCCACAGCTTTAGTCCCTTTTGTCAAATCGCTCTGGTTTCATCCTGTCTAGTGGCTCATAGGTCCTAACTTTCCTTTGGTCACTTGCATATGATCCACCAGCGCATGTCTTTCTGTTCCTTTTGTTTGGTGGGAATGGGGTTGCTGTTTGAAGAGGCAAAGAAAGAAGGCTGTATTCCTGACCCAGATCCATGTTTGCCTAAGACTTCATTTTAATACTCAATCCACCTTTATTTTGAGACATGAGACTTTATATTTTGATCAGTTATCTTACTCACTGTCAATCTTAACTGCAGGCTCATGTGAGAACAAAAGTTGATGATCTACCTGAATGCATGAAGGTATAAGAAAAGATATTCATTATCCAAATCATTCATTGAAGGGATGGGTGTAAATGATTTGAATTTGTACCCTAGCCACTAAGTTCATTGTTTCAAATCCTCTGATGATATTAGTACCATTATTTTAACAAGCAAATCATGTTTTTCCTGATTTTGCTTTGTCAGGACTTGGAGTGGTTGGTTGAGTACGCTAATTAAAGTAACATTTCACTCTTATTTGGAGGATCATGGTGCACATCGTCTCCAACTATTCAAGTATATATAAAGATTTTTTTCCATATTTCAGTGCACAGCCCCAATTTTTTTAAGAGTAATTACACCACATAAGTTCACTGTGAGACCCTGGAAATACATACAGAGTCGAAGCTCACTGACAGTTCAGCTAGTGTCAAGACTCTCCATGAACATCTGTGTTCATAACAGAACTCCTAGATGATTCTTTTTGTTCATAATTCTAGCAAATGTATAGACTATTGAACTAGACTGATAATACCTCATTGTAATAGATAGTCATACAACAACATAATTTTTTGGTGCAAAAGGTATCAATATTAGTGATGTGATTAAGCTTTTTGCCAAAGGCATCAAGCATTTTGAACTTGGTGGCCCAGCATTTGATTAAATATTTGTGTAAAATCAAAATTTTGAGCACTTAAGTAGTCCATATTTTGGCTATTGAATCAATTTATTGCATAATTCAACTTCATAATTTGAACTTGGAAGCAAATTATTCTTATAGAAAAAGCAAGGATAATTGGAGAAGCTTGCCTTGTTCGGAAAATTTTAGAATGTAGATGTGAATCAATTCATGATGAGATGATAAAGGGAAGAATTGTTATAAGTGAAAGGGTAAGGAACTAAAGAAAAGAGATTAGAAGCTGTAGGAAAAGGCAAGGATAATATATACAAAATAGATTTTTATAGAGATAAATAGTTTGGACTTTGGAGGATAATTTTCATTTGTTATTTTCACTATCAATAGAGGAAAATATTTGTTTAGATAGTTATGAAAAAATATATATATATATATATATATATATGTTACATAGACACTTATATAAGCACTAATGCACTATGTTTTCAAAGTGTCATACGACTTTTTTTAATTGAAAAATTGCATGGTTTTACTTCCAAAAGTTTTCCGATAATATATTATTGTTCAAAAATCGTCCATTTTATACAGGTACTTAAGATGAAATGAAGAGTCTAAATAACATAGTTTGTAACTACAAGCAATTTCATAACAGATTTACGTTACAAGTCAACTAAATTTGGATCAAGTCTATGAAAATTCTACATATAGAGCGCTAATTTTTCCAAAAATATTTTTGACTTGGCAATAAAATAAACAAATATACCATTATACCCCTTATATACAGTACATCGGAGTACGTACACCATACATACATGATACACCGTATATTTATACACCATATTTTGTATTTATAAACAACAACCCCACTTCTGAAGTTGTCATTGTTTATGTTTATAGTGTCGCTCTCCTCGCAAACATTCACAGTATTTGTACACTCTCTTTCTCTTTTGCCGGTTTTAGAGAAGCCTACTTTCAACTAATTCCGGCGTTTCAAACTCCAGCCTCACACAAACCAAAATTTTGGTGAATTTTCCCTCTTTATTATTATTATTTTTTTTATTAATTAATTCCATTTGATAAATTGAACCGCAATTTTGAATTCCCCTTGATTTTTATATCTCTGATTTCTCACATCTTCATCTACTTTATACTTTTCGTAATTCTGGTAATTGCAGATTTCTAGGGTTTTTCTGTGTTCTTTCGTTTCCCTTAATTTGTAATGATTTCGTGTTTATTATTATTTTGATTTTCTGTTGAAAGATTTTTAAAAAAATATTGTGAGTGAATGATTTTTGTTTGATATTATGATGAGAGATGAATGCAGTAATTTTAAAGATTATGGTTGTAGTATCTTCAAAGTTAATGGTTTAAACATCTTAATTTTCAATTATTTGATATTGTTAATTTGTTATGATGATGTTTTTTTTTTTTTTTTTTT
>PYUH01000009.1:4036726-4070413 GCA_016808085.1 Suaeda aralocaspica
ATTTTTTATTATGATTTTTTTTTTTTTTTTTTTTGTTAGGTTCATCTATGAATTGCCTTTGAATTGATGATAATTTTATCATAAAATTAGCAGAAGTTATTAATCATTGAATCAAATTTAGTTTACCTGAATTGTTGCCGGGATTGAGTTCTCGATCGCTTTTTTTCGTCTTTTCAGGTTGTTGTTTTAGTTTGTAGGTGTTAAGATGTCAAAATTGTCGACCAACATAAGCATGAGTGATGGATTGAAGATATTGGAGGAAGTTTTTTCGAAAACGAGGATGATCATGGAAGGATACCCTAATGTTAAGTTCAGTCCAGAGGAGTATCAGAGATTTTATGAGTATCCTTTTTGGTTCCTTGTATAATTCTTTGCATCGTTTGCTTTTAAAAATTTAGTTAATCATGTGATAGTGTTCTCCTTCACTGTCATAGATGCGTGTACCTGCTGTGTGTCCAGAGAACTTCTTTCGATAACTCTTGTATACTGTATGAGCGATATAAGTATGGCTTAGAAGAGTGCGTCCACTCATTGGTAAGACCTAACTGCTAAACATTTTGATCCTTGCAGATATCTTTCTAGTTAGTAGCAACTATGTTTTTCCCTGTATACTCGATTTTATAGTAAGATGTACACTGTTGTCCTTTTTCTTTCTCTGAAAGTATGAGCCGTCGATTTTTGTGTGCATTAAATAAATGGTGCTAATCTCGATTCTTTTATATATTAACTTTGTAACAAATTTCTCATGCTGATGTCCATGGAAATGATTGCCCACCTCCACTCCCAATGTATCTATTTTCTTCATACATGTTGCTAGCATTTTAGTGGTGATACAAAGTAATGTTTAGAGATGAATCAGCATTACCTTGGTCATTAGCATGGGGCTTTTCATATACGTTTCTATTAGTGTGATTGATTACCACCTATCAATCAATTTTGAATTAGTTACTTGTTAGTGCAAGTGTGGAACCCCAAAAAGTAAGCCTAGGCTATTGATTGTGGTAATATGAAGTTTAACTTCATATAATTGTTATAGTCTTTATAATGTGCAGTTTTCATATTATCATGTGAAGTTTTCATTGCAAAAGATTGTCTATAGAGCAAAGAAAAGTTTTATCGATTCAATTAATTGTTGTTATATGATGATACTTTTGTCTATGGTTGTCTAATATACTTGCTCTTCCAAAGGCATTAGTATTCTATATCTGCTCTAACCACTCTGTATTTCATCTTTCCAGGTCCTTCCTTCATTGGAGGACAAAGATGATGCAAGTTTCTTGACTGAGCTTGTGGCAAAGTGGTTTAGCTATCAATTGATGGCCAAGTGGCTATCAAGATTTTTTACTTACCTTGACCGTTACTATATCCCTCGTGTTGGAGCTTTAGGCCTTTCCGAGCTAGCCATTGGATGCTTTCACAATCTTGTAAGTTATATTGATTTTATGCCTGAGCATTGTTGCCACTTCTATGCACTAGGGGTCCCCAATCTTTTCAAGGTATATGGCTAGTATTCTCCTTGACTTTGTGATAATATTTCAGGTCAAGGCAAGGTATAATACCAAACTTATTTCTGCTACAATGTCAATGGTAGGACATTTTTTTTTTCTAACTGATTGGTGGAATTAAATCTCAATTACTCTTATGTATATATTCCTAAAGCTTATATGTTGTTCATTTTAGATTAATCAGGATCGCAATGGGGTGAAGACTGATAGGAACTTACTCAAGAATGTTGTGGAGTATTTTTACCCCGTGAAAAATCTGAAAGAAAAATTTTATTGCGATGATTTTGAAAAGGCCTTGCTTGCATCTTCTGCTGCTTACTATTCTGAAATTGCTTCACATGGGCTTCTGCATGATTCATATGCTGATTATATGTATAAGGTGGTTAACTAAAACTTCAGAATCTTTTAAGGAAATATATGTTATTTAAACCAATTTCTTTTAAGTTTTTGAAGGTCAGTTGTGGGCTTTTGTTGGTGAATTTAGGTACAGTGCTGTCTAAACCAGGAGAATGAAAGAGTTAGCCATTTTCTTATTTCACCTCTCAGAGAGCAGCTTTTGCAGGTGCATTTGATACGTACATCTGTGTTTTAGTTGCATTGTTTCCCATTTTTGGCTGTTGCAAAGCTTTTTGTAGAATACTTATTCATGGTGTGTCATAACACGTGGGCATTTTATAATTTGCTAAAACACTCTCGTTACCTAATGCACATACATTTGAGAGAGAGAGAGCGAGAGGGTGGGGTTGGGGGTTGTTTGGTGGTGGGGTTTTTTTTGGGTTTTTTGGTGTTTGTTTTGGGTTGTGTTTTTTTTATGGTCTTTTTCATTCCTTTTTTTCCTTCTGGTTTCTGGTTTGGTGGGTGGGGGCGCCTGTCCATCACCCCCCCCCGTCTTGTCTTCTGCCGCTGCCTTTCGCTCGTCCTCTCCCCCCTTGATTGAGATGTCATTGTCTTGCTAATTGTTACTCAAGTTGTGGTTTAATCTAGTGTAGTTTTACTTCAGCACCATTTATGAACAAATTTAATTGAGATTTCATTACCTTGTTTTTAATTACCAATATTTTTCCTATGTGGTTATTTCTTGAAGGTGGTGAAATCTTCCTTAGTCGACCAGGTTTTGACAAAACTAACTGAAAAACAAGCAGCTGAAAATTATGCCAACTCAACTGATTATCAGGTATGTAAACGGGTGACCTACAGAGTGTTTTCAACTGTTTTGTCTCACACTGCTGGCATGATTTCTATTTGGATACAATTGATGTTAACATTTACAGTTTGTTTGCATAGAGGAAAATGGAGGGGAATTATTTCCTATACTTAGATAACGATTTGCTGGTTGGGGGACAGGGGAAGAGGGAGAATCCTCCCTCCCACTTTTATAAGCATTGTCCTTCCAAAGTTGAAAATATTTGGACAAAAATTGAGCTCCATTGTCCCTCTTCCAGTCTTTCCTCTTCAATCCTTCCTTCCTTCTCTTACCCTTCTCTTCCATATTGCTATCCTAAAATAGCATTAGAGATACATGAAATTATGGAAAATTGCTGTTACAGATCAATCTTTGAATACTGCACATCTATGAGATTACTGTAGTAATCTATAATCTATGTGTTATATAACAGTATTCGCCTAGTTGTGCATCATAATAGACAGGATCTATGCATGCAAAGGAGGTTTCTGTAGTAACATGGCTTTAGTTTTGTCAAAGTCTTCTATCTTTGGGGGTGGATGATGCACATTTGTTATTTCTATGATGTTGACATTGGATAATTTATCATTTGTAATCAAATACTTCAAAAATCAAAGGACAAGGTTTACTAATTCATCTAAAGTACATGGGTTGTAGCTTGTAGGCTTGTAATCTTTTTCCAACTCTATGCTAGTACGTTTGTGAAATTGTGAGAGTCATGAAATAGTAGTCTTTCCATTTTAATTTACGCATCTCATGCAATTCCTTTAGTCATTGTGATATTTAATTATGATGTCCGATTTTGTAGGATATACTGTCTAAGTGTGCTGATCTGAATATCCGGGATCCTGGTCCAGATCGAAACTGGAATATGGTGCAGCAGCCTTGACGGGCCAATGTTAAATCTAATGGAGCTGCTCAGTTTCCCTTTAAAATTAAATCACCAATTTTGTTGATTGTTGACCTGCTCTGTGCTTCTGATTTACTGACCAAACTATATATCTTGAATTTGGGAGTAGAAATACACAAAGCATAGGATATGTTTTGGGTGCTAGATCATTGCTTGCAAGATTCTAGTAAACATCCTGTCACCTAAGGCTGTATATATAATTGACTTCTAGAGCTGATTAGTATATCTAAAAGGAAATTTTGTGCTAAAGTATTTTTTTTTTTTAAGCAGTAGTTTATACTATGTGCATTGTGCATGGGTGGCCTGGTGGGTTGTGGTCCCAACATGGCATAACATAGATTAAGACATTGACGTACTAATATAGTTTCTTTCAATTCTCTTAATATTTGGTACGTTCCTCGAGTCACCCAACCCCAAAGATTGTGTAGGTAATTAGCTTCATTTACCCCATTAGCACTACATTTGCATCCCATGTGCTCCGTATTTGCTTGGGGATCAGGATGCCCCATGAAGGTCGATACGTATTAAGGTTGTGCATTCTCAAGGAACAACCCTTTAAGACTGGGCTCGAGGAATAGCGGGGGCGACGGCGGGGGGGGGGTGTGATGGATTTTGTTAACTACTTCCTTCGTTCCTAAATGTTTGATACGTTTGGAATCTAGTCATATGAGATCTTGTTTGATTTATCGATATTTAAGGTCAAATAAATACATAGGTATATGTATAAGTCAAAGCGTATCAAACAATTAGAACGCAAGGAGTACTAACTAATTTTTTTAACATACATGGGCAATGATACCACTATACCAATATCGGCAGTATGTGTAAGGTCTAATATAGCATTGAACTCAAGAAGGTTAGTAGCCCCAAAAAACAGAAACATGTATACACAAAACTACAAATATACGTAAGAAAAATAGGTAGGACAACTGTGGAATGACTCAAAATGTTCCCAAAATTTCCTACTTGAGCAATGTGTCGCGTGTACTCAGTTGAAAAGTAGATTTGTTTAAGAACTTTGCTTACAAAGTACAAACTATAAGTAGATAAGATTGATGAAGTAAGAAACTACTTAAATGTAAGATGATATAGTAAGCATTTGTTCTCTTTGTTTTTTTAGTTGGTCCTTTTTTATATATAAAATACACATAACACATGCATGCCTCTTCTTATTATAATATATGAGTGTTACCTTGTGATTTTTTTCAAAGTGTTATTCATCATTGTAAACGTTTTTAGGTGCCGACCTTTTTTTTATTCATTCTACTTTGACTTGGTATAGCACCAAACTCTTGAGTGTTGAGTATTCCTTTGATGTTTTGGGTGGGATGTGTCCCACAGTTTGAAGGTCTTATGCCAAGTAAAAATAAATGAATATTTTTTCTTTACGGAGTATTACTCGTCAAAAAATAGATACAAATTAATACGAAGTACTAATTTTCACTCGTATGATCCAACTCTTTTTGTACTCATCCACAAAGATGCTTTTAGTTAAGTTTATTTTGTTAATAGGAATTACTATATTCACTGTGTGTAGATTTTGAAAGAACAATATTGACCATCTTAATGAATGGGCTATAAGAGATATTTGCATGAGTTGGGTATAATAAATTAATTATAGGATATAATATAGGAGAGTGATAATTAAGAGAATTATTCAAATATTATGTATCATTTTAGTTTTGAAAAAGATAATTAAAATCGTGATTTTGAGCCCCAATATCTAGGTGATATTTAGGCTTGCACTTTTATGTTATTTTTTAAGGTAAAATATCAAATTAGCCACCATTAATTTTTGGGCATGAATCTACACAATCTTTTCAAAAAAAACAAAAGACCTTTTCCAAAAGTATAAGTTTCTCCAATTTTTTTTTTTCCATTCATAAAGTGTGACAAGTAATTCACACTTACAAGGCTCTTGTTATTTAAGTCAAACCTATTTTGAGGTTGAAATGTATAATCCATCTGCTTTTTTTTTTTAAAGGAACAAATGTAACCTTCCATATTCTTTTGTTTTTCATTGACTGGAAAATACATCGTATACACTGAACAAGCTTAGCAATGTTCTATCTTAAATTCAATTATGGATTTATAAATTAGTTATTTTCTTGCCCTTCCTTTAATATATGACTCAGTATATATTCTCTTAACAAATAGTTGTAAACTAAATCGGTCTTGAGTCAAACAATGTAATTCAGTTTGATTCATTAGTCAAAAATATTGATTTTCAATTGTAACATATATTATTCATAGTTAACACGCTCTTTAATAATTAAATTGATGAGAGAAAGGGGTAGATTAAGTAGTTAAAGTCTCGCTCTTGGTTTTAGGAGATTTTGGGATCGATTCTCACCCTACCCTTGTGACTCCTTACCACCCAAAAAAATAATTAAATTGATAATTTAAAATGGTAGGTTTGCCGAGCTATTCCACATATATTTTTCCCTATATGTACATTGATTTTTTTCTTCCTTTAAACCCATAAGACGTAAGCCAGTTTATAAAATAACTTCGCAAGTAGAAAGGAATTATAATTGGTTTGGGTTATTTCTTAATTTTCTAATTCCTTTCTACTTCGCAAGTTAATAGTTTTAGGTTTATGTCTTATAAAAAGAATGACAAATGGCAAATTTTTAGACATAGTACTCGTTATGTTGCCATGAGAATTGAATTCCTACACATATTTAAAAAAACACGGATATTTTATACTTGTTGCTATGCATATAGGAATTTTAAAAGCTAAGATTTTAATTATTATGTTTTTTTTGGTAAATTATATACAATTCCCATGTATTCTAATAAATTAGTGTCAAAGGGGAAAATTTTAAAGGATAATAATGTAATTTTATTTATAATTGTATTGGTCGGGGAATCTACAATCACCAGGCCAAGGGTTGGGTGGGTTTTTTAATTCCCCCATTTTGTGGGTATTTGAAATTCATATGGATTCTAAAATTCCTATATTTTGAAGAATTGAGGACAACCAAGCAACTCCTTCTACTAACAAATTATGGGATTTTTCAACTCCTATAGGAATTTAAGACAACTAAACGAGCACATAGTATTGCATTGGAATTTCATGCACATATATATAAACATTGCTTGAGAAAAAAAAAATTAACGAATTTTGTCATGCAACTTCGAATTTAATACAAATTTAAAACAAATTCAACTCACATTCACAATAATGGATGAAACATTGCTCGAGAAAAAAAAGATTAACGAAATTTTGTTATGCAATTTCAAACTTAAAAGTTTACAAAATTTAAAATTGCTTATACAAAAATATCAAATAAATCGGGGCAACACCAAGGGACAAAACTAGTTAATTTTAAAAACTCTTCTTACGGTATATATAACTGTAAGTACTCCGCAATAAGAAAAAATGTTAGGTCATTGTTTGGTTAGCTTCTGATGTTCAAATTCTTAAATGTGAAAAATGATATTCGAAGGTTATTGTGCATATACATGAATGAGTTATGGATCCTAAGAACTTTTGTTTCTTAAAAAAAGAAGAAATTGTTTTCCTAAATTACTCTTAGGATTTTATACTTCCTATGTCCAACCCAAATATAACTGTCCTTCAACGCAAATTTTCTATTGCTTTTGTCGGTCCTATTTGAGTATTTTCACCATTGAAGTCTATTGAATTTTCAAGAATTCTCAGTGAATTGTTTATATCATCCCCTTTTTTCCCCCGAGTTTGAAGGTATTCACTTCTTGCTCTACTAATGATGATTTGATAATTGTATCTTTCCATATGCTCTACTAAATCATACTACGTAGTATATCTTTTCTCTTTTTAACACAAGAAGAGAGATGCGATTAATTAATTAAAAAAGTAAGGGTACATAAGAGCAGAGTACGTAGGTTGGCAACAGGCTGCCAACTGAACAGAGAAATTAACTATAAACAATAAAGGAAAATGGAAAGTAGTACAGAAAGAACGCATTACAACATAGGTAAAGCAGTAGGACCCACTACAAAGCAACAATAAAGAACATCCAGAGTAGGAGAGCATCGAGGGAATAACATCATGCGGTTGATAGGACTCCTGATTTTACCTTTTCAAAAGCCTGAAGCGCACAACTTGGGGCTATAAAATGCATCTGCCTTCTCTCCTTCATTGTCAACCCAAATCTTGCTAAACTATCAGCCACAACATTGTTAAATCTGAGAGTGTGGGTGAAAGAGATTTATGTGTCAGCTTTCAGAAATGTTCCAATATCATGAATGATATAGTTGAGTTCATGATATTGATGTTTCTGAACGACGGCGAGGATAATCTTTACAGCTCTTGCATCTGTTTCCACTTGAAGTGCAGAGATATGAAGGCCATTAGCCATGACGAGGCCTTCTCTAATGACCACCATTTCTGCTGCAGCTGGATTGATAGGCTCCGGTTTAACAAAAAGACCCATAAACCAAACACCATTGTGAAGACGAAGAACACAACTAACAGCACTCTGATCACGACTTTTCCAGCAAGCATCACAATTAAGCTTCATAACACCAATTGAAGAAGGCTTCCATATTACACGGTGAATCCCTAGTAACTACGTAGTATATCAAATTGCGAGCATATATAACAAA
The DNA here is from genome assembly GCA_016808085.1 of Suaeda aralocaspica. Taxonomy (NCBI): domain Eukaryota; kingdom Viridiplantae; phylum Streptophyta; class Magnoliopsida; order Caryophyllales; family Amaranthaceae; genus Suaeda; species Suaeda aralocaspica. The sequence continues at coordinate 4,044,918 of PYUH01000009.1, forward strand.
TATGGTAGGATTGGAGGACAACTTGATACATGAATAAAGGATGACAAACATATAAGAGTCACACCTCAAAAAGGAGCACAAAGAAAAGCGGTCAATGTCAAAGGACAATCAATGTTGACACTTCCCAAATTTATGATCAAGATTCATGCAAATTCATTCACATTTCACACACTAAAAACATAAAAGGGAGGGTATAAATGTAATTTCCATTTAAGGAAAACAACACCCCAACAAAACACCAACGGCGTTTCGATGGTCAAGTAGGTCCACGAAGTCCAATCTAAAATTACCAAAAAGCCCTTTTTCATCTCATCATCTTACCTATTCATTTCCACCAACGCAAAATCTCTCTTTCTTCTGTCCTTTTGGAATAGTACTATTTTACCCCCCAAAAAAAAAAAAAAACAAACAAACAAAAAAAAAAAAGCCCAAAAAAATAAAATAAAAACACAAATATTTCTATTTTTTTTTAATTTAATTTAATTAATTACAATTTTATTTGTAACACCACTCAAGAAAAGCCTAGACAAAGACAGAAGAGGGTGGGGGGAGGAGAGAGAGAAAGACAGAAAAACCCAAAAAAATAAAATAAAATAAAATAAAAAAACGAAAAAAAGTAAAAAAATAAAAAATAATAAAATTCAAAGAGCAATTGTTGTTTGCTAAGGAACTGAATCAAAATTGATGAATTGAGTTGAATAAGTTCTGGGTTTTAAGCAACAAGTGTATGATTAATTGATTATTTGTTGTTTGTTGGTTTTTTTCTGAAAAAAGTTATTGCTTTTGATATTGTATTTGATTTATTACCTTAAATTAGGGGTTACATTTTTAGGGTGGTGAAAGTTTTAGTTTAATTGAAGAAATTGTGGCTTATAATGGTAGTTTTGAGGGATTTGCTTCATGGGTTTTTCTGGGTTTTGGATTTCCGAAGTGGGTTTGTAAAATCTCATTGGATTATTAGCTTTTTCTCTAATTGAGAATTAAAGCTACTTCCTTTTTTTTTTTTTTAAATTAATTTTGGGTGTTTGAGAATTTTGATTTTAGGGTTTGCCCCTTTTTAATTTTTGAATAAAGAGTTTTTTTTTTAGTAGATTGATTGTAATTTAGCTGCTTTTAGGTTGAGTTGAGATAAATTTGGTGTTCAATTTCATTTGTCTGTTGTTTTTGGGTGAATGAAGATGACAGACATTGAACTTGAAGAAGGGGAGGCTTACTTTTTTCAAGATGATGATGATAAGCAAAACATTGATCCTGATAAAGACTTCTCTTACATTGTAAGCTTCAATTAAAATTTTGATTTTTTGCTCAAATTTATGCTCTTTTGTTTTGTTTTGTTTTTCAATCCAAATTTACTTTGTAGATTTTCTGTAATGAATTTCTGTGAAATAGGATGAATTTGTGATGTTTTAGATGTGATCCTTTGATTGTTACTGCAGAACCATTTGAAGTATGGCATTCATCTGATTTTTAATGATTTTGCTGTCGTTTTTTGCCTGTTTTGCTAACGATTTTAAGTTGGAACTGTTATGCTAAATGATTTTGATTTCATGTGGAGGTTGGAAATATACATGGCAGCATTTTTGCTTTAAATGACCATTTTGACTACATGGTTTCAGCTGATATAGCTATAATCTGGCGTCAATGATGCCAGTGATGGAAATTAGAATGTTTTGTGTTCTTGTGTTGAACCATATTTTGGTATTGATATGCTTACTTGGTAATGTGTTTTTGGTTGGCGTTTTACCACTGTGATAGCATATGATTTGATGGGGCATGAGGTTTAGAGTTGGAGGATGCTGTGTTTACATATTCAAGTCTATTACTTCGTATTTGAATTGTTATGGTTGTAATTTCGCTTTCAAAGTGCGTAATGCAGATTGAGAGAAACTAAAACAAGCTACTGTATTACTTTCATTAACAAATCCAAATCAAATTTCTTATGTGCCTTCCACCGTCGAGTCTCTAATTATTTAGATGCTGCAAAGAAGAAATTCGAGTATTGAAAATATGCACTTATGCAATTATATGGAATGCTGTTGCTTCAATCTTTTCCAAGCCGTAAACTTCTAGATTGGCAATTTAGCATTGTCATACATCCTATGCATGTTAGCAACTTATCTATACGCATGTTATGTGGATTTTCTAATTATTCAAAGAGAGAAATGTGATGGTTTTGCTTTTATATGGAATGTAGTTTCTTCAATCTTTTCCAAGCCGTAAACTTCTAGATTGGCAATTTAGCATTGTCATACATCCTATGCATGTTAGCAACTTATCTATACGCATGTTATGTGGATTTTCTAATTATTCAAAGAGAGAAATGTGATGGTTTTGCTTTTATATGGAATGTAGTTTCTTCAATCTTTTCCAAGCCGTAAACTTCTAGATTGGCAATTTAGCATTGTCATACATCCTATGCATGTTAGCAACTTATCTATACGCATGTTATGTGGATTTTCTAATTATTCAAAGAGAGAAATGTGATGGTTTTGCTTTTATATGGAATGTAGTTTCTTCAATCTTTTCCAAGCCGTAAACTTCTAGATTGGCAATTTAGCATTGTCATACATCCTATGCATGTTAGCAACTTATCTATACGCATGTTATGTGGATTTTCTAATTATTCAAAGAGAGAAATGTGATGGTTTTGCTTTTATATGGAATGTAGTTTCTTCAATCTTTTTTCCTAGCTGTAAACTTGTGGTTTGGCTTAGTCATACTTCATATGCTTGTTGTTAGTGTTTCTCATGTTCATTAATTGGACGTTCCAAGAGAGAAATGTGATGCCTATCCTTTTATACAGAATTTAGATGCTTTTCTATTTTCCCGAATCGTATATTGTGGTTTGGCATTTGGCATAGTCATACTTTATATGTGTGCTGTAACTGTTTTGCACATGCATTATATGGATATTCCAAGAGAGAAAATGTGATGGTTATGCTTTTACAGTTTTATATGGAATTTAATTGCTTGAATCTTTTTTTTTGAGCTGTAAACTTCCAGCTTGGCTTAGTCACGCTTCATATTAACGTTTCTCACGTAAATAGTTGTTGTTGAGTGAAAGCAACCTTCAGTTGATACCAAGGCATTAGAAATAGTATATTCTTCACGTTAAAAATTAGGTATCTACAAAACGTTCGTTTGTATTCTCTTTCATAGTAACTCCTAATTTTCTTTTAAGAATGAGCTAAGGTTGTTCGATGGCCATGAAAATTTGAATTAATTTCAACCACTTGCTATTTAGGTCATTTATGGACTGATAAGTCCATGATTCGGTTTAGGTTAGGTCTCTCTGGATTAGCTCAGCATGATTCAGTCCAAAAGAAAAGGGCTAATGAGTGAGAAGTACTAGCAGAAAAGGTGTACTTAAATAAAGTACTGGTTTATGTCTGTTTTTAGGGATTTCAACTCCTCATAAGATGACTAATTGGCTATGCATTCCCCTCTCTTATTCTCACAGTAGAAAAGTCTAGAATAATATTTGTATGCTAATTGAAAATCAAGGTGCCGAGATTTGAACAGACACATGAGACAGTTGCCAATTGACAGATTTCCTGATCAGGAGGCAAGTTTTACTTGACTAGTTGACTACTAGTTGTGTCTTTTGATTCTTAGTGTTTTTGTAATGGTTGCAAATATCTATTTGTGCTTGATGATACTGTTGTAGCAATTGTTAAATTTGATCTGTAGGCATGAAGGTTGCTCTCAAAATTAATTTTATTGCTAAACTTTGTGCTACTCTTGTTGGATTAAGCTTTGCAAGGCTCTCTTGTAAGACTTTGCAATGTCTTTAACTCTATGACTTCTTAGTTGAGCTTTAAATTCCTGAATTTAGATGTCTTATATCGTTTGGCTTGTTGACCAATGAACTAAGCTTCTTCTGATAGAGTATGTGAGGGATGCATTTTGTGTTCTTTGATGTCTAGGATTTTCTTAAAAAATTGGGGGAACTTACTTTTCTTGCAATTTGCTGTGGCTGGGCCAGCACTTGATATTGTTGGCTCTTTCTGAATCACCGATGTAGCTGTAAATATTACTGTTTTACTTCCAGGGATAGTATCTGCGATTCGTATCATAGCTGTAAAGATTGAATCAGGCTGTGCTATAAAATTGTGTTTGTTTGGTTTTTCTAACGATAGTTTCGTACCTGAAACATGTCATTCAAAACTGGAACCTTTTAAGGACGTTATTATCAAAATAGGTGCTATCCTGTGGTTTAAAGAGCGGCACTGATGCTTTAACTTTTCTTTGAAACTTGTTTACTATCGTTTCCTTGATTTGTTAATGCTTATTGGACCTAGTATCTGAAGCATTAGGTTTTCTAGATTGGTCTAACTTCTCTCTTAGGAATGTCTTTGAGCTTGTGTAATGCATTTTTTTGTCATGAATATATTGTTTGTTACCTACAATTTTATCTGGTATTCTGGCCCAAAAACTCTGTGGAAGTTGTTTTGTGACATCATGGCCTTGGATATGTGTAGGACAAGAAAATTGAAAATGTCTTAGGACATTACCAGAAAGATTTTATGGTTGGACTTTCAGCAGAGAGCCTGGGTGAGATTTTGTATCTTTGAATTAATTTTTTTTCTGCTAAGTCTGATTTTGAAGCAATGTTCTTAAAATTCCTTAACTTGGACAGGTGCTAGATATGGGGGTTATGGATCATTTTTACCAATGCAACAACGCTCTCCTCCAATTTTATCTAACCAGAGAAACCAGAGTCATGTTAGTTTAAAGTCTCCCCAAGATTTGCCATCAGAGGTGTATATCTACGTGACATTCTGCTATAACTGTAGCTAACCAATTGTTATTTGTGTTTTTCTTTAATTTATTTTTCTAATTGGTAATCCTTGTTTCCAGCGTTTTCATCAGAACCCAGCCTTTTCTGCTAATCATCCTGCGCCGGCAAGATCTATACCTGCAGTAGGTGACCAAAATGCAGAAGCATTATCTGAAACAGGGATTTCCTCAATGAACAATAATCAGTTAAAAATTCAAAGTTCTGGTCTTGAGCTTTCTTCTAACCAGCAGAAGAAGAAAGCGATGATACATCCTGAAAAAAACACACTGAAGTTTCGAGTCAAAATGGCATCTGAGAACATTTCACGTCTGGATAAGTCTGCAATCTACAGTGGCCTTGGTCTTGATATGTCCCCTACTTCATCTCCTGAGGGCAGCCCCTCTGAGAATGATGGGACTTTAAATGGCCCGCAAGAAACAAATTTGGAGTCTCCTTCCTCCATTGTAAAGGTAAACCTGAATGCCCTTTGATGCTATGCTGTAAATTACTGAGTAAATATTTTTAGATTGATGTTAAATCATTTTTTTTCATCTGGCAGATGATGACAACCATGCCTCTTTCATGCGTTGACCTGCTTTCACCTCTTCACGATAGCTTGGTACATCTAAAGGATATGGAGAACAATTTGGGGACTAACTTTCAAGGGAGTGGTGAAGCATATTCTTTCAACACTTATTCTGAGAGCATGCGCTCAAAGGGAAAGAAGGAAGGAAGGAAAGAGAGGAAAGCTAAGGTGAAAGATGCAAGTAAGGTCAAGAAATCAAAACATAAGGAAGTGAGTGAGGAAAAATCATCAAAGCAAAAGGCTCAAAGTCGGAAGTCAGTGGAGCTGGTGAAGGAGAATTGTGAGTATCCTGCAAATATTGTTGCTCTGAGTGCTTCTAGAAAGGAAGAGAGCGGAGTATCAAACGCCAAGGAAGTTTTATCTAATGCCTCTATTGGTGCTGTTGTTGGTTGTTCTGAAGATAAGGAACTTGCTTCTTCAATAAGCAAGAAAATTAGTTCAAACCCTTCCACTTTGTTTGATAAGAGAAATGAAGTTGGGTGCTTGGGCGAGGACACTGACAGCCCGATGAAACAGGCACATTTAGGTATGCATAAGGCAAAAGAGGGATCTAGTTCAGCAAAAAAGCAGGATATTGTGGAGAATGGCATGAATGTTACTTCCTTTAGAGGGAAGATTGAGAAGGACAAAAGCATCAATTTCATTCCGAGGGGCGAGTCTTCTACAGAAAAGAGGGAAGAAAGTGGATGGGTAGAAGGTGAGGTAAACAAGTCCTCCAAACAACGTAGCATTTTGAAGGACAAAGCAAAAGAGGAGTTTCTTGAGTCAGCACTTTTTAAGGAAAGAAGCACAACTTTGGTTCCAAAGAATGAACCCATTATGGAGAAGAGGAATGAGGGTCGGAAAGAGAATGAGCTGAATAAGTTTTTAAAACCTCAGAGCATGTCGAAGGACAAAGTAAAAGAGGAAGTTCATGATTCACCATGTTCCATAGGCAATGCTGTGTACAGAAAGGAGAATTTAGTTGTGGAGAAGAATGTTAAAGATGAGAAAGTATATTATATTTCTCCGAAAGGTGAGGAAACTGAGTACAATGATGTTTCGCAAGATATGAAATTTGACAATGCAGATATGCTTGAGCCCTTGAAGAAGAGGTCAAGTTCCAGGGGAATGAATCTTTCTTTGGCTGAGCAAGCATTGTGTAATGAGAAGGAGAATGTGGTAAAAAAGAACTCGAAGGGCAGTCGTATTGGTGGAGTGTCCGCTGTAAATCCATCAAGAAGAAGCTTGATTGGTAGTTCTGCAGCTCCACAAAATGGGGGGGTTGTATCTAAGAGTAACTTTCCTTCTAATAGTAGAAAGGGTGACGCAAATTTACACAGGAAAATGAGAAAGAATATTGAGGTGGTAGCAGGAAAGGGAAATTCTAGAAAGAAAGGCAAACAAGTGAGCTCAAAGGACTTGGTCATGGAAGTTTCTGAACCAGATGCACCTGGATTTACAACGAAGCTGAAGGATAAATCTAGTCGTAGTAAACCTGGCGGTTTAGCTTCAAATCTTGGTTCTAATATGGAAGTAGATCCTGCTGGTGTTAGTTGCATGTTAGAAAAGGTTGGTGATGTGCCACCGGCAGAGAATACTCAATTAGTGACGACATTGGAAGACTGGGTTGAATGCGAGAAGTGTCATAAGTGGCGCCTTCTACCTTTAGGCACGAGCGCTAATTCCCTCACAGAAAAGATTTGGACTTGTAGCATGATCACTTGGCTGTAAGTTTTTTTGAAAATGGTTTACAATACCCCCCCCCCTCTGTCCTTCTCTTCTTTTCTTTCTCTGTCCCCCTCCTTGCCTCTCTGGTCTAAAAATTTTATGCGTTGTACTGTTTTATAGGCCTGGAATGAACAAGTGTAGTTACAGTGAAGACGAGACAACTGAGGCGCTGCGTGCGTTATATGTACCCGTGGATCCTGCTATGGCTCAAAATAATCAGCCAGCTTATGTAGATGCAAATGCTACAATGATTTCATCTGATGCCCTAAATGCTCTTCCTCCCAACCAGGCTACTGGTTTTGATGCTGTGCCTAGTGGAGGAAAAAGGAAAAGTTTGGTAAAGACAGAGATAGATGCTTCTCGACAAATTGGCATTCAAGACATGCATATACCCGTTAAGAAAGATCAACGGCACTTGGGCGAAATGAAAGATTTGAAAAATACGAAAAAACTTCCTCGGGAGTCTGATTCTGGTCGGAAAAGTGGTAAGTAATCAGTCAGTGCAAACGTATTTTTAGTTGTACCTATTGGAAATAAGAAGATATTCTTTGCCCTATCGTTTTTCCACTTCTACTGTTATTGCATAACCTAATTAAATGTTTCATGGAAATATATTTAATGTGGAAACCTTTATAAATTAGTGGACTGAAGGGTCATAATTCGAGAAAACAGTAAGAATTTATTAAACTTACCTTTACAAGATTACCTGCTATCACTGAACAACACTGAATGTAACAATAGTTATTGATCGTAATATGGCCAAGAATTCTTCTGGTTGCATCTGGGCTAACAGACTAACCAATATAGCAGGACGTAAAATACCAGGGTCAAATATTAGAACATTCTATGCTTGCATCTCCATATATTTCGATTTTTTGATGCTGAAACAATTGTTGTTATATGGGTTGTATACTTTTATGGAACATCTTTAAATAACTGACTATGGAAACAAGCTCAATGTGTTCAACTTCTTTTTCTGTTGTTTTTAATGCTCCCTCTCCCCTTCTTTTGGTAGTCCAGTCTACTGGTATACAGTTTTTTAACTGCTTGATCTTCGGATTTGGTTTTGCTCTTATAGATGGAAATCAGCTTTGCTAAGTTGTTGCTTGTAAATATGTAGGTGATGGCAGGATGTCAAAAGCTGAGAGAAAGAGGGTAGCAGATGTTGAGCCATATGTAGTTTCTAAGAAAATGAAGACAGGGCATCAACAGCCCATGGAAGATAACGTTTCTGGTCCGTTGCTACTTCCCCAGGATCTTGCAAAAGTAAGTGCAAAATACCCTACTGTGAAAGCTAATGGTAGAAATCATAGTTACATGACATCAATGGATGAGATGTATGATGTTTCTGGGAAGAAGAGAAAATTGAAGGACAAACAGCAACGTGAAGCTGGAACCTCAGGCAAAGAAGGGAACTTCGAGAAAATCTCTGATGTCGGGGGAGCTGGGTTAAGGAAAGAGAAGAAGACAAAATCATCGAAACTTCAGGCTAGGGAGAGTAGTGCAGATAAGCAACGTCAGAGAACTCAGAGTGTTGATCCTATATCTAATTTTGGTGATGTTCCTGATAGTAGCCTACCACAAGGAGGAAGGTCTGTTGATATGCCTATGGAGCAAAAGCGTGGGGATAGGGTGTCTCGGAAGACGCCTGGTTGCAGGATATCTTCTGAAATGGCTCTTGATTCGGGTATTCCAGACAATGCAGCGACCTCTAGCTCTTCAAAGATTTCTTGTAAGGCCAAAGCTAAAGTGCATGGAGTCAAATCTTCCTCAGCGGCATCACATTCGTCTTCTCCTTCAAAAGCTCTTAAGACTGATCCTGATAAAGGGGCAAATAAGAAATTTGCATCACAATATGAACAGCGATTGANCCCCCCCCCTCTGTCCTTCTCTTCTTTTCTTTCTCTGTCCCCCTCCTTGCCTCTCTGGTCTAAAAATTTTATGCGTTGTACTGTTTTATAGGCCTGGAATGAACAAGTGTAGTTACAGTGAAGACGAGACAACTGAGGCGCTGCGTGCGTTATATGTACCCGTGGATCCTGCTATGGCTCAAAATAATCAGCCAGCTTATGTAGATGCAAATGCTACAATGATTTCATCTGATGCCCTAAATGCTCTTCCTCCCAACCAGGCTACTGGTTTTGATGCTGTGCCTAGTGGAGGAAAAAGGAAAAGTTTGGTAAAGACAGAGATAGATGCTTCTCGACAAATTGGCATTCAAGACATGCATATACCCGTTAAGAAAGATCAACGGCACTTGGGCGAAATGAAAGATTTGAAAAATACGAAAAAACTTCCTCGGGAGTCTGATTCTGGTCGGAAAAGTGGTAAGTAATCAGTCAGTGCAAACGTATTTTTAGTTGTACCTATTGGAAATAAGAAGATATTCTTTGCCCTATCGTTTTTCCACTTCTACTGTTATTGCATAACCTAATTAAATGTTTCATGGAAATATATTTAATGTGGAAACCTTTATAAATTAGTGGACTGAAGGGTCATAATTCGAGAAAACAGTAAGAATTTATTAAACTTACCTTTACAAGATTACCTGCTATCACTGAACAACACTGAATGTAACAATAGTTATTGATCGTAATATGGCCAAGAATTCTTCTGGTTGCATCTGGGCTAACAGACTAACCAATATAGCAGGACGTAAAATACCAGGGTCAAATATTAGAACATTCTATGCTTGCATCTCCATATATTTCGATTTTTTGATGCTGAAACAATTGTTGTTATATGGGTTGTATACTTTTATGGAACATCTTTAAATAACTGACTATGGAAACAAGCTCAATGTGTTCAACTTCTTTTTCTGTTGTTTTTAATGCTCCCTCTCCCCTTCTTTTGGTAGTCCAGTCTACTGGTATACAGTTTTTTAACTGCTTGATCTTCGGATTTGGTTTTGCTCTTATAGATGGAAATCAGCTTTGCTAAGTTGTTGCTTGTAAATATGTAGGTGATGGCAGGATGTCAAAAGCTGAGAGAAAGAGGGTAGCAGATGTTGAGCCATATGTAGTTTCTAAGAAAATGAAGACAGGGCATCAACAGCCCATGGAAGATAACGTTTCTGGTCCGTTGCTACTTCCCCAGGATCTTGCAAAAGTAAGTGCAAAATACCCTACTGTGAAAGCTAATGGTAGAAATCATAGTTACATGACATCAATGGATGAGATGTATGATGTTTCTGGGAAGAAGAGAAAATTGAAGGACAAACAGCAACGTGAAGCTGGAACCTCAGGCAAAGAAGGGAACTTCGAGAAAATCTCTGATGTCGGGGGAGCTGGGTTAAGGAAAGAGAAGAAGACAAAATCATCGAAACTTCAGGCTAGGGAGAGTAGTGCAGATAAGCAACGTCAGAGAACTCAGAGTGTTGATCCTATATCTAATTTTGGTGATGTTCCTGATAGTAGCCTACCACAAGGAGGAAGGTCTGTTGATATGCCTATGGAGCAAAAGCGTGGGGATAGGGTGTCTCGGAAGACGCCTGGTTGCAGGATATCTTCTGAAATGGCTCTTGATTCGGGTATTCCAGACAATGCAGCGACCTCTAGCTCTTCAAAGATTTCTTGTAAGGCCAAAGCTAAAGTGCATGGAGTCAAATCTTCCTCAGCGGCATCACATTCGTCTTCTCCTTCAAAAGCTCTTAAGACTGATCCTGATAAAGGGGCAAATAAGAAATTTGCATCACAATATGAACAGCGATTGAGATCTGGAGCAGAAAGTAGTGCACCAAATAATGAAGGTTTTAGGGATAGGAAATCTAATCTTTCTAGAAATTATGTCTCTGATGGAGCTGATGAAGATCATTTTGGTAAAAAATTACTATCCGGAAAACATTCCAATTCCCATGCAATAAATGCTCAAACAAATCTTGAAAGTTGTGAGGGTACAGGTGGTAAATTGGATCCTCTGTATGAGGGAGCATCGTCTGCGCAACAGAATATGGTAACTGAAACTCAGATGACGAAATCTCCATTTAAGTTGCTTTTTGATGTAACAAATTCTGAGAAAGGAAAGTCATGTCTTTCTAAGATTGATATTGAAAAGGAAGTGTCATCTAATTCCTACAGTGTTCCTGATCTTGAGGGAGGTAGTGGACTTGTTGGTGGTCGAATTGATAATGTTAATGGGATGCCGTCTAGACAGGTAACGGCGGGGCATGTTAGTTTAAGCAAATGGAACATTACTGGGCAGGCATCGAATGACATTGAGGCTTCAGGTTCTCGGAAGAAAGATAACGTCCATGGAGCTGCTAAAACTGCTTTAAGAGAGGCAACAGATCTTAAACATTCTGCTAATCGTTTGAGGGTGAGTTGTTGATTGCTCTTATTTATGGTGTTCTACTTTTCTTTAACATATTTTCTCACTATGTGTCTGGTTTACATAAAGGTTGCTGGGTCAGGGCTAGAAAGTACTGGCATTTTCTTCCAGGCGGCATTGAAGTTTCTTCATGGAGCATCTTTGTTAGAACCTGGCAACATTGAAAGTAGAAATGGGGAGATGACACCGAATGAAGTGTTTGCCAGTACAGCAAAATTGTGCGAGTATGTTTGGAACGTTGAGTCATTTGGTTTATTGTCCCCGCCCCTTTTACTCACCAGTCTGTATTGTGTGCTTGATTTGAGATTAGCCCAAACCAACGTAATTAGAGTCATCAATACCTGCTACTCCTGCCTTTCAAAACTTCATCCCTCACATCTGTCTCAACATGCATATGTCTGCTGCGCTCATATTTATATGATCCTTTCTAAAAGCACAAATTCTGACACATTTTATATCGTTGATCTAATAGTCATCCTATAGAATTTCCCTTATATTCCAAAGGTTACAAAGTGCACATAGTTTTCCAGCTTGTTGCTAGAACCAACCACTTTATCTTACGTAGCAATATCTGGATCCTGTGCAAATGTTGAACTAAGGTACTTGAAACACTCTGCGGTAACTCCCGACACTCTGGTTATTTAGCTCTCTGTCGGTACCTATTCTGCGCTTCTTCAACTCCGTCCTAGAATTTGAATCACTCTCCGAAACTCCAGCCAACCTAGTATTACCCCCTACTCTAGTCTGATTCACCAACACAATATCGTCTACGTATAACATGCACCATTATAACTCATTCTGGATTGACCTGTATCTATTGTGATTTGCAGATATTGTGCTGTTGAATATGAAAGATGCAATGACATGGCTTCTGCTGCTTTGGCTTTCAAATGTATGGAGGTAGCGTATATGAGAGTGGTTTATTGCAATGACCTTGCTGCGAGCAGAGATCGCCAAGAACTGCAAATGGCTGTAAGAGCTGCTCCTCAAGGTAATGATACTAGGTAGAGAATGAAAGAGTCTTGGTTTGATAATAATTTTCTGCTGCTATGCAAGTCATCAAGTTGGCTAGTATGCTGAAGCTCAAACACTGCTACTAGGCCTACTAACATTTTAACCAATTAATTTTTTTTTGAGTTTCCAAGTCACATATCAAATTTGAAATTTTTTGGCCTTTTTTGTTCAGGCATTGTGAAATTGTCACTGTTAATATGTGGCCAAGTATTTCTTGCTAATATAAAGTATCCTCAAATCGTTTGCAGTTGATTCTCCATCATCATCCGCCTCTGACATTGACAACCTAAATCAAGCCGCCATAGATACCGTTAAGGATGGACAATCCGCAATGGATCATCGAAGTCATATTGTTTCTGCTGGAAACAGGCCCAACCTTTTGCGCCTGCTGGAATTTGTATGTGTTCGGTAGAGTAATTGACAATGGATGTTTATATTCATCTGATAGCCTGCCCAACTGAATAATTACTGTTCACAAAATTCAAATGATGATTTTTTGATTGGTTACCCAAGTTGATTATGAGTCTATTGGTTTGTATTCTGTTGTAGACACATGAGATCAATAACGCTATGGAAGCATCAAGGAGGTCGCAAGGTGCATTTGCAGCTGCAATGCCTGTCTTTTCACAGGCAGGGAATGAGGAGGGCATATCATCTGTTAAGAGTGTCCTCGATTTCAGCTTTCATGACATTGATGGTCTTTTACACCTGGTGCGACTTGCAATGGAGTCAATTAAGTCGTAACTTTTAACTTAAAGTTGCAATTTCAATCACCAGCTGAGATTCTAGACAGACATATATAACAGAACCCAAGTTACCCATTCTTTTTTTTTTTTCGGTATGCTCTCTATTTCTTTCTTCTCCAATGGTTTGTGAGTAAATGAATTTATTGATTCTTATGAAATTTTTCTACCTCAGGTGTGTATGATATTGTCTCAGTCAATTAACTTCAGAGCACAAGGACTTCGGCCAAAACATGTACAGAAAAAAAAAGGGAAATCGTGAATGGAAAATTAAACATCGAGTACTCAAATATCCCCAGATATTACTGAGGTGTATAAAACATTTTCAAAGAGGATACGATTATGGCGTTTTTTTTTCATTCTCTGTCCTTTTGTAGTTCCTCAATTCATCATCTGTTCTTTTCTTCTATATGTGCAGATGAGGGGTGGGATATATTCTCCATTTGTAAATATACAGTAAAATATGTAGCAGAGGAAGCAGTCAACATTTTTCTTGTGGGACATTGGGAGAATTCATGCTGCCGTGCTACCAGCACCTGGTTGTGGAAACCAGCAGGTAAACATTTCTCTTTAAGACAATATCGAAGATTTACAGGGGTAAAATGTCTGATGTTCTTAACCCAAATCAAACTACTGTATTTGGTATTTTATCTAACTATCTACATAAATAAATAATTCCATGGCAGATTTCCCCTTGCCTTTATTTGTATTTGAAAATGTGTTGGCATACACTTGTATACTCTGCTGATCTATGTTCCTGTTGCAGGTTTTAACGACGGGTGCTGAAGCATATTGATAAATGGCAGCAGTTTTTGGATAATTTTAGATGAATATCCCTTGAGTCTTGTTTTTGGTCTTTTTCATAGCCATTTTTTTTCTCTGACATATTGTTATCAGTACATAAAAAGGATTCTCTTATTTTTTTTCGAAATCGATAGAGTCGAATGCACATAATTATCTGTGGTAACATTGCGTAAAGCTGTTTATTTTATCAAATGGCACTTGTCGGGGGAAAAATTGTACGTAGTATATGAGAGTTAGAGGTTCTAATTGATTTTCGACCCCACCCTCTAAAACAAACCATTTCTCCAAATGAGTGTAATTAGGTTTAATTAGGTATTTAAGTTCCTAAAGAATAATAGCCACACATCAATAGTTCTACTCATATCATAGGTTTTGGGAATGGAATGTTTTTTGATTAATTCTATTCCAAAACCAATTTTTGGAATGTAAATTTCAATATTATTTCATAGTTGATGTGGCTTTTGGTTGATCCATAATTTATAAGCTTAGTCATTTTATTTATTGCCTTTTTTATGATTTGCTATACTATGACAGAGCATTTTTTAAACATGATTGTTTTCCCAAACTCATGATTGTTTTCGTGGATTGAAGGGTGTTTTCTGGGTGTGAGAGGTGATTACAAGTGGGTGAGAGTGAGGATGTCTTTTTGGGTAGTTCGGAGGGTCGTTTTGGTGGTGAGTGTAGGGAGGTTTTGGTGTCAGGTGTGGAGGTTGAAGTTCTGTGGTAGAGGGGTGGCTATGGTGATTGTGAATCAGTGATTAGGGTGGATGATTGGGGAGTTTGAATAAGATTGATGATAATATGACTAGGAAGATGAATTGATGATGATAAAGTTTACACTCTTAACAATTGTCACTTGCGGAAAGGTGGAAGGGCACTATGCAGTCATTATTTGAACTTTAGGGGTATTGCGGAAGTTTTTATTTGAGAGGGTACAGTTTAGAAAAGCTAGTAAATCAAGGGCATTATATAGAAAAACAAATCCTGAAAATAATAAGGATCTAAAATTAGAGAAAGTCATAAAGAGAAATCCAAGTTATTTTTAAACAACAATTGATGGTGGAAACAGAGTGCACACTAAGAGCATCTACAATAAAGGATTTGTACTGGGGTTTATTCTCATTTATTTGAGGTTCATATAAACAAACCCTTTAGGAGACGTTTGGTTCAAACCAGGAATGAAATATGAGTCTAGAATGATTAAAACTTATACCTTGTGTTTGTTTTGCAAAATTATAAAATTGATACTCATACCTCAAACCTCCAAGTTGTGGGTTTTAGAAAACCAAGGAGGAGGCGAGTTTGGCTCATACTCATACCTCTATTATCAAACAAAAGAAAAAAAAAATCATATATAAGTAACAATCAAGCAAATGGTATTAAGAATCAAGTTTCAAATCTATACCACCGTAATTTCATTCCTCACTCTAATATCATTCCAAGTTTTGAACCAAACACCCCCTTGTTGTTACTCATGGAGTTTGAGGTACATAATAAGAAGAATTTTGAAAATCAAAAGAGGTTTGTATTTGCATATCTGACATTTTGTGTGGGGGAACAATATTAATAATTGAACAAAAAGGTAGATTTTATGGTTTCATTTATAAACCTCTATGAGGTTTGTCTGTTGTTGGTAAAAGGTTAGTTCATGATGGATTTGTCCTTATGATAATGTGGTAGTAGAACAAACCTCTAATAGGTTTTTGTTATTGTGGATGCTCTAAGAGTGTTTATTTTAACGTATTGAGTTTGGGTTTATGGTCTCATATATAAACCTCTATGAGGTTTGTTTATTGTTGGTAAAAGGTTAGTTTACGATGGATTTATCTTTTGATGATGTGGCTAGAACAAACCTCTAATAGGTTTTTGTTATTGTGGATGCTCTAAGAGTGATTATTTTTAGTGTATTGAGTTTGGGTTTAACACTTTGGCATTAACGCTACAAGAAAAGGCCGATTTCCAACTGAAATTTTCCATCGGAAAATGCCCCAAATTCGTTGCAAATAGAGTTTCCGACGTAATTCCGTCGGAGAATGTCCATAGGAAATAAGGTCGTCGAAAATTCAGAAGTTTGCGACGGAATGCCCGTCGGAAAATGATTTCCGTCTGATTTGGTTGAAAAAGTCAAACTAAGTTTCCGACAGAAATTCCGTCGGAAAATCACGACGGACAAAAATTCGTTGGAAACTTACCAGCCACGATTAAAAAAAACGGCGGTGAGGCAGCACAAGGCCACCCCACCACCACCCCAGTCACCAGATACCACAAAAGCCTACCCACTCACAAAACCAGATCGACCGACAACCACCACCCCACAGACCCACAACCCGCAAACCCATAACCACCACCTACAAACCCATAACCCAACCCACAAACCCAAGACCCACAAACCCACGATCAACTCATAAACTCCACTCACAACCCACGAACCCACGATCCACTCATAAAACCCACTCACCATCCCATAGAACCCACAAACCCATGATCCACTCACAAACCCCACTCACCATTCCACAGAACCCACAACCCTTAAACCCATAACGACCACCTACAAACCCAAAACCCAACCCACAAACCACAAACTACAAACCCACGATCCACCATAAACGATACAGATCCTCAGACACTCAAAGGGCCCTCCAAAAGCCGAAAATAAAGGTTATAAGTCATGTTTTTCAAGAGTTTCAAGTTCCAAAAAAATAATGGCCTAAAATTTAACCTATTGATGCTTAGGTCAAGGGAAGGCCCCTATATAGTCGGAAATAGTTGGAATGTTAATAACATAGTATTAGGATAACAAGAAATACCCTTTTTCGAAAACCAGAAAAAATTGTAACTTAGGCATGTAAGTTAGGTCATAGGAGAATCATAAATTGAGTACTTAACTCGAGAAGATTAGGAAATGCTTGTATGTAAGTCACAAAGTTTCCGAAATACTTCATTTAACATTTTATGAAGTTTCTTCATCCTAAGAAAAAACGTTTTGGTTCTTAAGCTTAAGTTTTTGAAACAAATCCGGATAGTTTTCTAGGCGATTTTGAGTGTTCGAGTTTTTAAAATGTCAAAACTTTATGTTTTAGAAATTTTCATCCTTTATATTGTGACATGGTAATTAAAGAAGAAAATGTACATGTCATCCATTATTATTAAATTATTTGATGTTTCTTTAAAAAATTAATCTAATTGTTAAAAAAAAAAATTGAGCAACATATCTAACTTCTTTAAATTATGTTCACATAAGAACTTAAATTAAAGATAATTGAAAAATAAATATTAGGTAGGAAAGTTTGGTAGGTTTAGGAGGAAAACAATTGATGTAATGGCTTTTGCTATTATAGATTAGATAAGATGGATTTATTGGTAAATAGATAGATAGGGATTGTGTTTAACAATTGATCAATGTTGAAGAAGTTGCTTTTGTTTGAGGAGGATCTTGTTCATATCCCTTAAAATTAAAATAAATAGTGGTTTTGGTTAACAAAATTGATTAAGAGATAATTGGTAAAATCCACTACATACTCTTCATATCTTCTTGAGGTATGTTTGGGAGCGATTTATACTCCCTCAATTGTAAATTACTTATTACATCGAGATATGTGTTAATATTCTAGACATGTCCCTTTAATTTTACGAAGGAAATTATTTGTCTATTCATATATTAGAAAAGTAAAGTGAGATCTAATTTTAATAGAGCTGGGGTTAATTTCTAGAAAGGTAGAATGATACAATAAAATTAAGGCTAAAATGTTGCATAAATGCATTGGCTTCACTTTGCCAAAACCAGCTATGTAACAAGTAATTTGAGATTTGCATATAAGAAAAATACAGTCGAGAAAAAAGAGAAAGAAAAGTGTTATAAATAATGCAACCCCTATTGATCTTCTAATCTTCATTTTTCTTCCATCACAAATTTGTACGTAGTCTTGAAATACATCCTATATATATCCTATATTTGCGACATAACTAAATGCACCAAAAAATTTAGTATGATATAAATGAAACAACACATGTGGAGTTAAATAATTTCTCAAAAGTTGATGACTTGTACTATTGAAAATGTATTTGTTGGGATTCAAAGACTCAAAGTATCCAATTTTCATCTGTTAATACATCAAATAATTTCCAACGTACATATTGGGCTTTAAAAATAACGACGAC
The DNA here is from genome assembly GCA_016808085.1 of Suaeda aralocaspica. Taxonomy (NCBI): domain Eukaryota; kingdom Viridiplantae; phylum Streptophyta; class Magnoliopsida; order Caryophyllales; family Amaranthaceae; genus Suaeda; species Suaeda aralocaspica. The sequence goes on from PYUH01000009.1 coordinate 4,063,039, forward strand.
AAGAGTTAATTATTCTTAATAGTTCATGGTTTGGAAGAATCAAATCATCATAAATTGATGAGTTAAAGAAATAAATCATCTTTAGATCTATGACTATAACCATGAGTCTGATATTGGATGGAAAAAAAAAAGTAAAGGTGGACGCATCACTTAAATAAGAGATTAGGAGATGGTTCACATACTCTAGAAGCCCAACTCTATAGTCATACGAAAATCTCGTGATTGTTTAGTTTTTTAGTGTAAAATTCATCATCTGACCAATCATAATTACTGAAAACTAAAAAAATGAGCCAAATTAATGAATTTTTGCAACGATAAGTTAAAACTTAAGTATGTAATATCATATAGACAAATGTGTGTTCTAGAAATATCAAAAATGAAGGTACAATCTCTAATTTAAAAAAGTACGAGGATATTACATACAAAAAAATCCAAAAAATTTGGCAATTTATACTACATATTATAAAACCGAGTACCTTATAAGGTACAATTAAAGGGGAAGAAATTGTTCATTTTATTCGAAGTGAGCTAAATAGAATTTCAAATCAAATGAACAAAAGTTTTATCCTTGGTTTTACGTTGTATGGTACAACTGATTGTATTATACTCCATTTGTTCCTATTTGTTGGCTACGTTTTTCTTTTATGGTATTTCCTTTTGTTAGTTACATTTGGAATCTTTCATTTTCTATCTATGTTTTTGGACAAATTTCCCTTATGGTTCTTTTCTAATTCCTACACCTACCAAAGGGTAAAAGTGTAAAAGAAAAGTAAATTACATCATGACACTACAAATTCTAAGTACATTGTACGTTGTAAGGTACAACCGGTTGTATTATATAACATTTACATTAAAAAATTTATTAACATCATTTACATTAATACTTTGTACATTTTACAACAAACCTCAATAACTCTCCTTAAAAAAAACAAACAAACCTCAATAAAAAAAAACACTCTTTCATAGAAGATGGTGATTTCCGTATCTCCTAAAATGTTTCTGCACGCCTTTACTTACTATTTATATAAAAGGAAAAGAAGTACAGAAATAACATAAAGAGTGCAGCAATACATACCCCTTCAAATAATGGATAATTACTGCAACAATTTGACATTTTTTACTTTCACTATTACTTCAATAAATACAAACATTAATCAAAAAGCTCAAAACTATGGTCCCACTCAAAAATTTACAAAGAACAATCATCAATTCACTTTGAACACAATAAAAAAATAAAAAAAAGAAGGTAGAGATAGATAAGGGAGTAAAAAGCCACAATTCACAAATCAAAAAACACAAAACACACGAGTGAGGAAAAAAAAAAAAGTTAAAAAAAAAAAAAGAAAAATTCTCTCACAAAATTATAAGACCAATTTATTTATTTTTCATTTATAAAAACTGAAATAAAAAATTAAAAATAAATTCAAGTCGTGAGGTTTTTTTTTCATTCATTCTTTCGTTTATTCATCACCTTCTTCTGTTAGTTTTTGTTTGTTGGTTCTTTCGTCGTCGCCGCAATTTTATCTCTTTTTAATTTAATTTCAACAACTTTTATTTTATTTATTTTTGGTTCTTTTTTAATTTTAATTTCTATTAATAAAACTAAAAATTATTCAACTCCTTATTAAAAAAAAGGAATTTTTATTTTAATTTTCATTTTTATTTTTACAACCACCGTAATATCTTCCTTCTTCAGCCGTCGATCTGGTGGTTGTCTCTAATTTTTCTCTCTCTTCTATTTTCCTCCGATTTCCGATTTCTTTTTTTCATGTGAATTTTCGTTGTAAATCGGTAAGAATCTAATTTAATTCAATTCAATTCAATTCAATTTCAATTTTCATTTATTTTTTTAGGTTTCGTGTAATTTTTTTTTTCTTACTTCCCCAAAAAAATTAGGGTTCTTCAAAAGTTTGATCCTTTGAAATTATTTGTGTTCAGGTATTTTGATTGCGAAAAAGCGTAACTCAAGAAGAGGGATTTGATTTGGGCATGGGTCGATGTTTGATTAATCGACCATTGAATGAGTTGAAGATTAAGACATTGTATTTGGTGATTAGGTTTAGTTGAAATTTCCCCAATTTTTTTTTCCCGGAAAATCGATTTCGCAATTGAAGATTTAAGACATTGAAGATTAGAAATTTGTTGTTGTAGTAGTAGTAATTTGGTGGTGGTTGTTTTATAATAATTAAGTTAGTAAAATTAATAAATTTAATTAGTTGAGGGCAATGTTTGGATCCAATCAGGATTCTGCTGTACAGACTAACAGTGGACTTCCTGGAAACATTTTAATTCCATTTCGATTCGTGTGGCCGTATGGCGGAAGGAGGGTTTTCCTTAGCGGTTCGTTTACCGGGTAAGGGGCCGGTTTTTGGACTTCGTTTTGGGTGTAATTTGATCATGGTTATGTTGTTATTAGGTTTAATGTTGGGTATGATTGATGTAGTTGTGGAGGAGGAGTGTTTTCGAGAGTTCGAGGATCTTATGTTGTGTGTGATTGTTGCAGGTGGTCGGAGAGCTTACTTATGTCCCCTATAGAGGGATGCCCTACTGCATTTCAAGTTATTTGTAACTTAACCCCGGGTTATCATCAGGTTTTCATCATGCTTTACTTGTTCTTTAGTTGCTGGTGTTGGAATTGTTAATTGAGTAGGATATTTTTGATATCTTGCAATTTGGTCAAATATAATGTTTTGCTAGGGAGTAGTATCAAATTTCGATTGTCAGGCTGAAGTATTTGCCTTGAGTTTTGGCGGATTTTGTTTCAAGACTTAACTTGGTTTGGGTGGAGTGTGTTTGATGGTGTTCCATCGTTCATGCGCAATTATATTAAAAAAAAACCTAGGGCTGTGTCAATGCTAGTAGCATATAGCATGATAGACATGGCAATGACTGGTTTTTCTCACTTATTGATAGTTTCATATCTTGTAAATATTTTTCCTATGGTTTTTTAAATTAGAATTTTCTTTATACTCTAGGTTACTTTTTTTGAGGAGTTTGTCGTTTGTGCTTCATTTTCTGTTTAATGGTTCTATTTTCCTTCTCTGTTGAAGCTTAAATAGGATATTATTTTGGTTTCACAGTAAGCAATAGTGAGTGTTACATTCTTTAGTTGTCTTTTTGTTTGTGTGTGTAAGCATCTTTCTCTTAAGGATGAGGTCTAAGACTTGCTTTTTTTGGATATGTGTGATGAATAAGTTTATTGTTTCCTGTCTGCATATTTTCGGATTTTCCTTATTGTTGTTGCTGACATACAGATTTTGGAAGAGAGGGGGGAGTGTAAGAGTGGGTCCTTTTTTAAGAAAATAAAATAAAATTGGAGACAGTTGGCAAAGTTAGATGCCCTAAGTGGGGAAGGGTGGGTAGAAAGTGGAGAAAGGAGTAAATTGATCTATGTAAGAACTTAAGGAAATAGCCTGAAATGGAAAGATGAAGGATATCAAGTAAAAGAGGTCATGGAGTGAGCCTATTGCTCTATGTATAATTTCTGAATTTCTGACCTTTGTAGCCTATTACAGGAGGATGAGGTCCTCGATCGTAGGGAATGGAGGAGGAAAATTTATGTGATGGCCACATGAAATGATTATTTTTGGTTCATGTAGCCGACCCCAATTTTGGGATTAAGGCTTTCATTGATTGATTGATTGACCTTTGTAGCCATGATAAGAGTTTTTATATGGCCCCCCTATAAAGATAGTAATCTAACTTGTTATAGCCCTTATTGGTTTGATTTAGCCTATGTATTGATCTCTTGGGTTTGGGATGTCTACTATTTTTTTTGACTTGAATTCTAGTGTGTTTTGTTATATTTACTATTTTAAGCATGTGGTGAAACTGTTAAATGTCAATATCTTGAGGCTTTCATGAATGTTCTTATCCTCTTAAATTTTGTAATTTGTGTGGCCAAAGTTCAAAGTTTTTTCTTTTGGAAAAGTTGTGGGGTTACCTATTTTTTCTGAAGTAATTTATTTTGCATGCAGTATAAGTTTAATGTCGACGGAGAATGGCGTCATGATGAAAATCAGCAGTTTGCAAGTGGAACTTATGGAGTTGTCAACACTATGGTTTTACCGAGGGAGTCTGACATGGCTCCTGTGATATATAATTCTGATACTCCTGGTAGTAGATCTAATATGGAGGTGGATGATAACATGTTTGTTCGTCCAGTAAGTATTGTGTTTACTGCTTTTCTATAAAAGTTATTTGGCTCACATAGTCACATGAGCAGTAAGTTGACGGTATTTAAACATGTTGGTAATTTGGGATGTTAATTTTGGCAGAATGTGTTCATGTTTTAAAATGATAGCTTTATAACACCCCCTTCTTCTGTCATGTACAAGTATTATTGTAATTATTATTTATTTATTTATTTATTTGTGGCGGGGGGGAAGGGTGGGGGTGGGTTGTCTTGTTTTATCCTCCCTATTCATGAAGCTGAATTTAGCCATTTCAGCATTTGTGCTTCTGTAATTTTCTTCATTGTGAGAATACAGTAGTTTCATTTCCATGAGGCTGATACTTATTTTAATTGTTGAAGCCCTTTCAAACATGACATTTTGTTACCCTATCTGGGCTTCTATGCGATCTAGCTGGTGTGTTGAATTTTACTGTAAACGAGAATCATATCATTCTCGAGTTCTGGAGCAATTGAGTTTTGTCTCAATTACCTCTTTTTTCCAATGTATGGCAACAGATCACGTCACCTGATGGAATATTGCGGGAGCAAATTTCAGAGGCTGAGGTACAGGTTTCTCGTCATCGTATTTCTCTGTTTTTGTCACAACATACAGCATATGAGTTGCTACCAGAGTCAGGCAAGGTTTGGATTTTCTCTTTACTATGTTACCTTTTATTTTCATCCTAAGCACTTCTATACTTATGTTATATGTGTCTTTGAAAATTGTTTTTGTCGCAAATGTAGGTTGTGGCTTTGGATGTTACTTTACCGGTTAAACAAGCTTTTCATGTTCTTTATGAACAGGTTTGCAATTTTACCTTTTGGTTTGCTAGCTCAGATTTTCAAAAATTATAGCCAGTAGTGTTTATTCCTTAACTGTCAAAAAAATAATAAATGCTCGTAAATTTTATCTCTGCGCCTTCTTGCAATATTAATATTGTTTTCTTCTACTAGTAGGGATTTGAGTTTGAATTATCAGCATGATTGAGTGGTTCATCTGTAGCAATTTTCCAGCCTTTTTAATTTTTTTTTTTTTTTAGTCACATTAATTGTATGAGCTTGTGAAGACAATAACAGGTTACCCTTTACTGGCCCAAATAATAGCAATTTTTTGTTTTAAGGTGAATCATTCCTCTTTAAGCTCCCATATCAGGTCTATCATTTTGCTGTTATATCCTACTTGTGAATTTATCTAAGAGACTTCTCCAACTACAACTTTCATTGAGAAGTTTTATATAAACTTTCCTATCCTTGCCTTTCCAGCCTTAGTGCATTAACAAGTCGTTTATAAAGATAATTTACTCATCAACTTATCATGTTAAATGTTGAATCAATGTGTACCTTTGAATTCCATTTTTTTCAATCTTTATATTTGATAACCTACTTTTTGCAAGAACATTGTTTTGGAGTTCGAAATATCTTGCTTTCAAGCCTTTTAGGATAGACGTTCTTTTGATATAAAGTCGTAAACTTCTTGAGTTATGGAATGTGGTTAATGCTGCTTTATTAATTATTATGGATGCTAATTGGGGTGGTTGTCTTGACACTCATCAGTCCACTTTTTAGTTTTACCGGCTGGCTTGCCACCAGATTTTTTCAAGTCACAATTATAACTCACCTTGCAAGCTTTGCAAAAATGGGGGAATCAGTCATATCCAACTTCTTGAGTAATTTGTCAATTTTAGCCTAATGGTTAAGTGTATATTTTTTTAGTGTTGGTAAACTTGATATGGTCTTAGTTTTTTTTTGGTTGAATAAACATTCTAAATACCTAATCCTTGCCCAGATTTTTTGTTTGTAATGCTTCAAATTTTAATTACATATTTCTGCGATTTTACTTTTTCTTGTGGGCTTTTCCACCTAACGATCAAGTGTCTATTTACTGGTGTTAGTAGACTCAACTTGGTTTTTAGATGGTTTCTTTGGTGGAATATACATTTTAAATACTTAATCATTGTCTTGATATCCTGTTTGTAACACTTCAATCCCATATAACATTTGTTTTTATGTTACCTTTTCCTTTCATGACTGGGCTAAAAATCTGTGGAGGCGTGGATGCAAGCATATCTCAAGATCTCAACTCTCAGAAATCACTAATCATATTGTGAATCGTTATGATATAATGAATCTATCTTCAAGAGGATGCCAGCCTACTGTGTAGAACTGTTGTAAAGCTTTCTCTTTTGTAGCAGAATTTGGAAAATACACGTAGAGCATGCGTTATTTGGCTTCTGATCTCTCATCCCATCTCTAAGTGTTGAGTTTTTCCAATAAAGTTAAAGACTCATACTTGGTATTCTTAGCCATTTAAAGAAACATGAAGATTAAGAATAGCTTTGGGATAAGTTGTTTTGTTAGAGTATGTAGAAAATTTTATGGGAAGATAAGTCAATGATTTATGGAATGGGTCAAATAAGCTTTTTGAAGACAAAACTGTCACTTGTTAGTAAAAGTGAAACAGAAAGACAGATCTTATTTAATGTTGCATATTTTTGGCTACATCATAAAACTTGCAACGTTATGTGTTCCTATGTATAGGTGACTTAAGTGGTGGCTATTTGCTTGGGTGACATAAGGATGAAGTTTGTTGGTAGAAGATTCATTGTAGAGATGCTTCTTTTGCTATTCTATATCAATGGTGGTTTGAGATAAACATTTGGATTTTATTTTAAGCAGCATTTATGTAATTTGAACTCATGAAGGAGCGTTGAACATGATAATTATTGGCGGATATGAGGATTTGGAGCTTGAGTTTCAATATTTTTTTGGCTATAAGACTGGTCAGTCAAATTTTTTTTTTCTCAAGAGACTGCTACAACTTGTCTCATGTGTGCTGATAAACTAGAATCAAAGGGTTTTATCATGTACTTTTTGGATTTTTGTGGTTCGGTAGTATGAGTTATGTTGGTGTTTCGAGGTACTATTTGTGGGGCCTGTAGTGTGGCGTACCAGTATTACTTGACAGTCATCACTTAATATGTAGAGATCAAAATAAAGTGAATGGCGTACCAGTATTACTCTTGAATAGACAGGTTGACAATACTTTTTCTAATTTTGTAGTAGTCTAAGGAAGATAATTTTTTGGGACTGGAGGATTAATATATCTATTATTATTAATATTATTAGTACTACTATTACTATTACTATTACTATTACTATTACTATTACTATTACTATTACTATTACTATTACTATTATTAT
>PYUH01000009.1:4071697-4086567 GCA_016808085.1 Suaeda aralocaspica
TACTATTACTATTACTATTACTATTACTATTACTATTACTATTACTATTACTATTACTATTACTATTACTATTACTATTACTATTACTATTATTATTATTATATATATATTTTTAAAATATGGACCAATAAAGTGATGCCTTAATCTGGAATGGCAATTATTAAGATCTACTACACATGTCTTTCATGGAAAGAAATAATTTTTTTATCCCTAATTTAATGTTAGCTTAAATTGCCTCCCCTGAACTTAATAATAAAGGAATAAATGAAGTTTTATATTCTTCCTTTTGGCTATTTACTCATTGATCATAGTTTTTTCATAATAATCTTATTGCACTATTAGAAAAGGTGTTGCCTTTTGTTGTTATTGTGCTTAATAATATTTTTCAGTCTTATTTATTCCTGTTCTCCTTTTATGTATATATGTTATGTTGCAATTCTTTAAAGCTGTTCCTTTCTTGCTGATCTTGTGTTTATCTGTTCTAATTCTGTCTTAATATATTTTCAGGGAGTTTCTGTTGCTCCTTTGTGGGATTTTGGCAAGGGCCATTTTGTTGGAGTTCTTAGTGCAATTGATTTCATCCTAATATTGAGAGAGGTATGTCAGTAGTTTTGATGCAGCTCGATTGCTGTTTTCTTTTGCTACACCTGCCTACTATGCATAGGAGCTCGGCGAGAATTTTTTTGGCTGTAAATTTCCTTGTATTTTACAAATTCCATTAGTCTTTTTTGTTGGTATGCCAGGAGACAAAGAGTTTTTTTTATTTTTTATCTATTTATTAATTATATATTTATTAGCTTATTATATTACATCATTATCACCATTATTGTTGTTATGTTAATTAAAAAATCGTGCAAGTTGCTAATTCTGTCATAAAAGTTAGGGAATTAGGGAAATAGTTTTCCATCTTCATCTAGTCATAATCTAGCTTCTACAACAATAGTTTATCTAACAAGGATTAGCAGAGGAAAGAGTAAAGCTGACATTTCTTTGTTGATGTTCTGATGTAATTTTGCACGTTGCATTTTGGTTTGATTATGATGATGGTGGGTATTGTTTGGAGGTTCAGTTGAGACCCTACAACCTGTGGTTTTTAAGGTTTCAATCAAATTAAGTTTGAGGAAGATATACACGATGAGGAAGTGAGGTACAATTTCTATCTATTTATATGAAGGACATAAGGGGGAGAGAGAGAGAGAGAGAGGAGAGGGGGGTGGGGGGTGGCTTGAGGTTCTAAGAAATGGAAGGAATGCAAATCAATTCATTGAAATGTTGTTTTTTTGAACAGGAAATGGGGTTTAAGTAATACTTATCAAACTATTAGCCACTAAATGCTCAGGTATTGTAATCAAACAGGATTAGAAGATAAAAGAGTAAAGCTGATGTTTTGCTGTTGATGTTCTGGTGTAATTCTACAAGTCTCATTTTTTGGTTTGATTATGATGCCAATGGGTATTGTTAGGAGGTTCAGTTTAGACTCTACGATAGGTGGTTTTTAAGGTTTCAATTGAATTCAAGGTTGAGAAAGTTATAAGTGATGAGGAAGTGTGGAACAATTTCTATTAATAGATTATCGGAGGACTATGGGTAACAATGAAAGCAAAAAATGAAGATTTGATGGATAGATGAAAGAGGGGAGGCGGGGCGGAGGTAGAGCAGGGAGCCAAGGAGTTTAGATAATAGACTGGTGTTCGAAGTGGTTCTAAGAAATGGATGGAAAGCAAATCAATTCATCGAAATGTTGACATTTTGATCCGATAATAGGGTTAAGGTGATACTTATCAATTAGTATCATATATATAGTTGCGAGCTTGTGAAAATCAAGTAAGAGTAATGAGGAAGAAATAAACTGATTTAGTTGTCTTGAATGGTGATCCACCATATTATGTAGTATGAGGTGTCATTGCTCATTGTCATGTGATGTGATCTATGTCATCATGATTAAGAAACCGAACCTTTAAAGCTGAATTTAAATGAGTCTGAGCACGTGATGATATTTGGTGCATAATTGTTGTGAAATTCAAGCAGGGGAATAAATGAACTGAAAAAATGGTCTTGAATGGGGTGAGTTGATGTAAGTTTACCTTCAAGGCTGTTGACAAGTGGAACTTGTATATGACTGTTTTTCCAATTTCTTTGCGATAATTTATACGGCTTAATCAATTATATATACTTGTCAACAACTTTTTATTTTCTTTACATCTTGAGCTGGAGTATATTTATTTTCTTTCCATTTTCTTTGCAAATGTATTTTTCTGACTTTTAATTTTGTTGAAAATCTTATCATTGTCTGTACATCTTGAGCTGGAGCTCTTTAAGATCATGTTATACTCTTTTTTCATGTATCATGTAGTTTTGGTTGTTCTGAACATGAAGTAGCTGATCTTCTGACTGCTTGGTATGGTATATATCAGTAAACGATCTTCTTTTGGGTTTGCTGTCATCTTTGTTGGTGCTTCCAGTCTGAAAAGAAATGTTTCTTACAAAAGGCGCCTTCTTCTCTGCTTGGCTGTATTTTGTCTGACAACACAGATCTGAGTTGCGAAGCTCTAAAGAATTCAAAAAAATTAAAAAATAAAATAAAATTAAGAGTTTGGCTATGTTTATTGCAACTTGTTAGCACTGAAGTGTTCATTGAAAAGTAATCAAACCAATTTAATTACTTTGGACGAAATCTGTTTTGAGCAAATATTTCCAATGTATTTGCATTTAATTCTTTTAATTTTAAGCACAACTTTAAAACTTAATTTGCAATACCCAAAATTGCGAATTTGTAGCAGCCTCTCACTTTGTCATGCAGCTGCTGTAAACATGTCTGGGCTGTTGGCCCTGTGCACAGAGTAGATCCTTCTCTGATTTTATTTTTCTTTTTCATGAGAATTCCAATTTGATATGTTATGTTGTTGCTATGCTTATAAACATGTCTATTTTACATACATAGTGCACTTATTGAAATTCAAATACGACAAAAACTTATGATAAGAAAATGCGCACTTCGTCTATAGCAAGCGTCCACCTACGACTTGTGCTTAGGCTCTGAGGGGCCATTTGCACCTTGACGTGCTGTGTGCCTTTTTAAACCTGAGACTATTAAGTTTCAAATATAGGTTTGATGATGTTTCAGTAGAAAGCTATGCTATAATCTGGTCAATCACTTATGCATCTATTTTACTCTTTGTTTAAGTTCTTGGAGTTTGTTTACGAATATTGCTCCTATTCATTTTGAGTTGAATTTTATTTATCTATTCATTTGTTTATTTATGTATTTTCAGCTTGGGAATCATGGTTCAAATTTGACGGAAGAAGAGCTTGAAACTCATACTATATTGGCATGGAAAGAAGGAAAGATTCGCCCCAACAGACAAATTGAGGGCAGTGGCAGGCCATATGCTAGACAACTTGTAAATGTAAAGTGCTTCAGTCTTCAGTTTTTTTAAATGTCTCTTATTAGTGGCTGCACCTATTGAACTTTTACTTTTGATTGAAGCATTTAAGCCATTGACAGCTAGTGTTTCTAAATTCTATTGTAGTAATTATTATGATCCTAAGAACCCTATATTATTAGTCCTCCAAAGATATAGCAATAGCAAACCATGAAGGATGTTTTCATGTTGACTGTTCAAGTTCTAATGGAAGATGTGGCTTGATTAGCAAGCATCAAATTTGATACAGTATGCTGGCAATTGCCGAATATCAAATTATGCCATAATTACTTTACTTGTGCTTTTCTTTTGCCTTCTTTGTGCAACCCGAGTCGATGGTTTGTATCTTTTAGGCTTTGTTTACCCTTCAAGGTTATCTATATAATTGTGTCCCACTTTATCCCGGCTTTTTTGAAATTAGCTAGATTCTGTTCCTGCAGTTGCTGTTTTTCATTGTACCCTACCTTTATCCCATTTATATACTTGGCATATCTTGATTATTGATTTTTTAATGTTTATTAAAGAAATGTCCATATTTTTTAGATTAAAAGAATTAGTAAAATTCAAAATTAACTTTATCAGATAATTTTGAATTGTGAATTTAATTGTAGGTTTTTTTTTTCACTTATGTTTTTTCGCCCGCTTATTTATATGTTAAAATAACAGCATTAAAGTTCCTGGGGCAGGGTGATCTACCCTATTTCACTGTTTGATATAGCTTGCTAGATCATTTACATTTTCACTTACAGGCTGGGCCTTATGATTCATTGAAAGACGTGGCTTTGAAAATTTTGCAAAACCAAGTATCCACTGTTCCAATTATACATTCCTCGTCACCAGATGGTTCTTTCCCACAGCTTCTACATCTTGCTTCCTTGTCTGGAATTTTAAAATGTAAGTTTCCAAAACCTAAACAGCTTTTCAACCTTTTGTTGCATCTTAACTTGATGTTATCAACTGCTGCTTACTGTCCTGATTTTCCAGGCATTTGCAGACATTTTAAATACTCAAGCAGTTCCTTGCCCATTCTTCAGCAACCAATATGTTCGATTCCTTTGGGTACATGGGTTCCCAAAATCGGGGAATCTAGTCGATCGTTTGCTATGTTGAAGCCAAATGCCTCTCTTGGGGCTGCCTTGACTTTGCTTGTCGAAGGTGATTGCTACTTTGCTTTATATGGCTTTTGAATAAGTACAAGATCTTTCAGTTTCTATTCTTGTGGAAACAGCGAGATTTTGTGAAATTTGTTATTTGGCTCCATTATGAGCTTAGTTATTATTTGGCCTGTTACTCTACCTTTTATTGTCAAAAAGAACTGTTCAATTTCTTGAAAATTCTCTGTTTATATTTCATCTTATACTATCTTCATTGTTTATTTTGCAGCGGATGTGAGTTCAGTGCCAATAGTTGATGAAAATGACTCCTTATTGGATTTATATTCTCGGAGGTACCGTGGTGTATCTTAAATGCTTGTTTGGTTGGTTTAGTAATTAAAATCTGAGAAGTTGGTTTTTAAATGTGATTTTTGTAATATGCATTTTTTTTGTGGGTGTGTTGGTTGTAGGGGATATAACTTTTAAAGTTTTTATTTATTTTATTTGGTCACCCAAGCATCATCCCATACTTTCAATTCATACAAATTCTTTGTTTTTTTTTTTTTTTTGTATTTGGGATGTCAAGGGTCAACAAAACCAGCATGTGTTCTTTTTGGAAATATGTTCATGTGTGCATTTAGATATATATATATTTGTTTGTATCTGATATGCCCCTTCATCTCTTTGTTAGTGATATTACTTCTTTAGCAAAAGACAAGGCATATGCACAAATCCGTCTTGATGAAATGAGTATTCATCAGGTAACTTTTTAAATTTAATGATCTTTGAGATTGGTGGAATTCACTTCTCTCATACATTTCATTTTGTTATTACTTTGCAGGCACTTCAAATAGGACAAGATGCTACTTCTCCTTCTGGAGGAGTATTCAATGGACAACGATGTCAGATGTGCTTGTCCTCAGACTCCTTGCAAAAGGTCATGGAGCGGCTATCAAATCAAGGTACGTGTACCCTATGTTCATGCATTATAGTCACATTAATGAATTTTTTTGCTGATGATCCTTTGGACTTCAGGTACCAGGAGGCTTGTGATTGTGGAAGCTGGCAGCAAGCGTGTTGAAGGCATTGTTACATTGAGTGATGTATTCAGATTCTTGCTTGGCTAGTGCTCAGTTCAAATGTTCTTGGCATAGATACTTTGGAGCAATTCATCCATGATGTAAACACCCCTTGTTACTCTTCCGTGCCTTCACATGTGATACAAAGATGGCTTCATTAGTTGCATTAGTCCTTGATTGTTCTTGTGGGCGTTGTTCTCTCAAGCCCCATTGTTTTTTTTAGGATACAGGGCAAGAAAAAAAAAAAAGAATGAAAAAAAAAAGAATTTGTAAATCAAAGAGATTGAAAATTTTCCTTTTTACCATCCCCTTTTTATAACCTGAATTCATTGTCTACTTTTACATGGTGCTGTGTTGGCTGCCATTTATGTCAAGCTTTACTAACACGAACACTTGAATGAATGTGCCCTGCTTACAACCCCAAGGATCCCCGCACCAAACAATCCACTCAGCCACTAATTAAATCGTACATGTTGAAGTACCTTTTCCAATGGCGGGTAGTTTTAACTTTTAATTGTCTTCAACAAGGTTATATGGATTCATTGTTTACATTTTATTCATACTTTGGTGAAGATGCTTGTGATGCTAAAAACTATCACAACAAAACACTAGAACAAACCTAAGTAGGAATAATATTTGAACTGAATACCCACAAGCAAATTAGCAGCGATAGTTGTGTTGTACTAATGTTTGAATGGGTTTAAGGGTTTTGACTCTAATGGTGGATGTATGTATGTTAAAAAACTCCAAAGCAAATTGGTTATGACTTGTGGCTTATGGGTTTAGGATTTTCAAGCATCTTTATGGTTGGAGATTCTAATAGGTGGTATGCTGGTACACGAAAATTTAGCGATTAACAACATTAAAGTTATTGACACTAACCAAATATGTTATACTCTGTAATATTTATTTCATAAGAGGAATTTGGTAAATTTAGAGGAAAAAATTAGCTAAAAAAGGGAAACTTAAAAAAACAGTTTTTATCAACACAATGAAAAATTAACAATATATAATCCAAATAATCTATGGGCAAAAAAAGGGTGAAAAACTGATTTTTTTTTTTTTTAAATTTTTTAATTAATTAATTTATTTTACTTTTTTTTTTCCTGAGGGTCAAAACGGAAAATATTAAAGAAAAAACAAACAGAAAGCTTCTGGTACCAATATCTCATTATGCCAGCAGCTACTTCATGTCAGACTGTCAGGGTTCCAAACATTGTTAATTGGATACCACACACCAATCAAACTAATTATGCCAATACAAAAATACAACACTTTAAAAGTTAATGCTAAACTAGAGAAGAAAATCCGGAATGCCATGTATTTGCATCACCAATGAATATGCATGTCATCCAGATTTCAGTAGTATCAAGTGAATGGCAAGAAGTTATATTTTACGAATATTCACGCATCCAAGGAAAAAAAATATACAACTCTGCCAACATCTGAACCGCTGCCTCAACAATTTACTACCATAACGGAACCCACCAGACATAATTTTACATAACATCCGATGACTCAGAGGAGATTTCCCTCATGCTATGGAACCACTCCAGGTGATAGATTATTAAAAAAAAATTCTTACAGTTACCAAGCTACAAAAATTATAGACAACTAATGTTATTATGTACAAGGGCTTGCAATAAGAAAGATTTAAGCCCATCTATACTTTATGTTGGTACGAGCGCTAATATCTGGGTTTTAATTCTTCCCATGCACATTTGAATCTCCCGGTAAATTGAAAGATTCTGAGGGCAGCATGGATGCAGACTTGAGGCAGCATTATCTAATATTTGGGCAACCTCTGCAGGTGGATATTGGCGCTCGGTGCAGGTCTGCAAGTTGTAAAAGATAGTAAAGGACCAAAGAATAACTTAAACATCAAACTTACAACCTGTGAAAATGCATGAAGCTCATATGAAGGTTCAAGGACAATCTTTTTTGGCAAATGAGAAAATTTAACACTGCAAAAAGCCTTTACAAGAGAAATTAGCATCCTAGTTGAAGATTGAGAGAAAATAGGAGTCTCCAGCCATTAGTTTGTCCACATATTTATCTTGATAAAATTTTAACAAAATCACAGAAACTAATTGAACAGGAAAATTTATGAAGCAACAAAGTACACAATCAGTATTCAGAAAGCATTTACGGCTGTCAGACTAGCATATCATCCCCCTTGGCAGCAGGTAAAAATATGAGTAAAGAGGAAATGAGTAAAGAGAAAGCAATATAAGAAACATGAATTCCACCAAAGCAAAAAAGAAAGGCCAGGCCACTGATATGTTAGGGTGCAAACTGTATAAATAGTGTCAAAAACTTAAAAAGAAAAAGAAAAATTAAGATAAAAGCCAAACAAGTCTGTGCAAACAGGTTGAAATCCTATAATTTTGTACAATTGTATGTACCACTCACTCCCTTTAATAGATATTGATACTGTAATAACTACTTAATTTTTTTTTACTTTAAAATGATATTAATTCAGATTTTCAACCAATGGAAATGGGTGGCAGTGGTACACAAATTGTGTAATAGAAGAATTGAACTTGTGCAAGACATGGAAAAGCTAATGTGCACAATTTCAAGAGTTTTGTTTCTCCTCGTCACAAAAAAAAGGCTGATATGAAGGCAACTCAAATAGGTAATACATTAAAACAATAAAATAATAGAAACAATAAATAAATAACTTTTCATGATTGCTAAGGCCATACCTGTATCATAAGCAAAGTAGCAACACATGACGTAATAAGTTCAGAAGGAAGTTGAAGATCATTTGATGCAGAATCACCAACTGATTGCATACTAAACCCATTACATTCTGGTTTGGCCTCCGAAGTGCAGGAAGTAAATGGATTCTGATGGGGCAAACTTCCCCGTACTTTGTTTGAAGACATTAACACAGATTTCCTGCAATAAGTTGCACATTCTGCATTGCCATTGGCATCCAAAGCGTCACCTATCCTTCCAAATGCATCTTCACCTTCTTTCATAATAGACATTGCCTGGAAAAGTAATCCTTAGTATTTATATATTTTCTATGCACTTGTAGATTGCTTCTTTAGCACCTAGAGAACAAAGTAATGGCTTTTAACTATACAGTAAAGAAACAATAAGAACCAATTATAACCAAGTAAACTTGGTATACTGGTCGTTCACTCACCAATAAGAAACAATGATAGACTTACACAGTAAAGAATGTCACCATGACACCTCAATTTTCAAATCATTAAATTATATAGTATCGCACATAAAAACATGAACACAAGATACACAATTAAACACAGCAGAGTGCCAACAAAATTATTTGAGGATTGTTCTCACGCATAGAAAGTGGATCAATCATCAAGCTAAGACTCGATATTGATTTAGAACTATAATAACCAAATCCTCATCTACATTTTTTCCTCCTTGAACAAGTCATACTAAATAATCAGCTTCTCCTCTTGTGTCAATATAATAGCCTATTAGGAGTGGTTGCATACAAATGGACCTCCCTGTGCTCCAAAAATGGTAAAACTGTTAAAACAGTATACAACCACGTTACCTGCTATACCTTTTTTTTGATTGAATAGCAATTGTTTGTCCAACATTTTTAAAGGCAATGCTAAGTCTATGCCAATATAACTATTAGATAGAGAACGAGACAATTAATTTAATGAGTATTCCTAGATGACTTTGAGAAAATTTGTGCTTAATGTTTGTTAAAACAATTGAGATAATCTGTCATATTTTTGTCAAAAATCAAGAAACAAGCAAGCAGAAATGATAATTTATATTCTTTCT
Organism: Suaeda aralocaspica; assembly: GCA_016808085.1. Classification (NCBI taxonomy): domain Eukaryota; kingdom Viridiplantae; phylum Streptophyta; class Magnoliopsida; order Caryophyllales; family Amaranthaceae; genus Suaeda; species Suaeda aralocaspica. The sequence goes on from PYUH01000009.1 coordinate 4,081,073, forward strand.
ATAATTATAGGGAGTAACGTAAGAAGATATCATTTCACACCAAAAGATACAACTCACTACAATAATAAAAAAAAAAACGTTATGGATGAAGTAACAAGGTCAATCCAAGATGAAGTACCATGGTCCATGTTGTTTGTAGACGATGTTGTATTGGTGGATGAAACGAAAGAAGGGGTTAATGCCAAATTAGAGCAATGGAGACAAAGGTTGGAGTCTAGAGGGTTTATGCTTAGTCGGAGTCAGACTATATATAGAATGCCAGTTTGGAACTCAAAGGGGGGTAAGTGATGCGGGGGTGAGGTTGGACGGAAAAGTCCTAGATATGCGGAATGTTTTAAATATCTCGGGTCATTTATCCAATAAAATGGTGATATTGACCAAGATGTGACACATAGGATTAAATCTACGTGGCTTAAATGGAGAGCAACCACGGGAGTATTATATGACAAAAACATCCCGTTAAAGTTGAAGGGGAAATTCTACTGCTATAAGACTATGTTGCTCTACAGTTCAGAATGTTGGGCTTACAAGAAGAAGCACATTCAAAAAGTAGGAGTTACGGAGATGCGGATGTTGAGATGGATGTGCGGGAACACTCTAAGGGATAGAATCAGAAATAAAGTCGAAAAGTTGGTGTCGTAGACATAGCAAGCAAATTCAGGGAAAATCACTTGCATTGGTTTTGACATGTGAGACGGAGACCTGAGGGAGCCCCGCTGCAACGAGTGGAAGGGTGGGATCATGGGGGTTTTAAACTAGGTAGGGAGAGACCGAAAATGACTTGGTTGGAAGGGGTTAGAAAGCATATGAAGCTTTTAGATTTACAAGAGAATGAGGTCCTTGGTCGTAGGGAATGGAGGAAGAAAATTTATATAGATGACCACATGCAATGATTTTTTTGGTTCATATAGCCGACCCCAATTTTGGGATTAAGGCTTTGTTTGATTGATTGACCATTTCCACCAAAAGATGCCTCTTCACAGCAATGTATGAATAACTTCAAAAATTCCTTTCATACTAATGTACGAATTTCATATTATTCAATTCGATCATTTTACATGTGCTCAACACCAAAATATATGTAAAGTCTTAACAATTGACCATATAAGCACATTAATCATATTAATATTCCACCGAAACCATAATGCATTGTGTTCTGTTGTTAATAATGAAAAACAATGTCAAAAATAGAAAATTGATATCAATGCAAATTGCAAAGGATAAGAAATAAAGAACAGAAAAGCATCATGCATAATATTCAACACCATCACATGAGTTGTTCAATAGCCTGGAGTTCTGGATGCAACGCTTTGACACCAACTATGATTTTAGTACACGAGAACTCATGAGGAAAAATGCAACCGATAATTCATATGCCAGACTTTTAAAGTTCTTCAACAGTAAATTAAAACCAAACAGAAGCAACACTGAAGCTTGGAACCAGCCCATGCCGATACAAACTCTTTTTAAGTCCTTTAAATCCCTAACTACTAGAAATTTTCATTAATAGAGTAACATGACAAAGACTTCTAGCCATAGAGAAAACAAGGTCGTGTTTAAGAAACAGCAATAAAGGTCATTTCCATACCTTAATAGCTGTATCTACCATTTTTTGTGCCTTAACTTTAGATCCTTCAACAATGTCCGCCACATTGGAAGCAGATTCTCGACAGCTGAATGTGGAAGTATTTAAAGGATGTGTTGTTCCCTTTACACCAACTGTATCATTAATAGGCAGAGGCCAATGAGGGTTTTCTGGACAAGCACCATTCTGATCAAAGAGCTGTAGAAGAAAACAACAAGCCAGTTGAGTTCATTAAGCAAGCGTTGTTGGAGGAGGCAATAATTGAACCCACAAAAATGCACAAAAGACATGCATATGTTGGTACATCACAAAATAATACAGAAAGCATCAAAACATAGAACATTAAGGTTCAGATCAAGGGGATCAATGAACATTTAATTTAAACGATTTTTTGTTAATAATATATGGAGCACAATCAACTGGTTGACTGGTTCCCTAGAAGATTTAAGTTCCTTAAGGAAATGTTAAAACATAAATTAATACAAGTCCATAGGTCAAGGTAGAACTTGTACCATGTGCTCAAAATTTTGGCCAACATTGGTGATCAAAATCTAATCCGTCACCACATGCATACCTCTCATTGTAAAATTACATTAAATGTTTTATAAGCAGATGCCATTTAAAAGGATACAGCACCATTGTCAAGAGACTGAAGGTCAGAACTCGTTAAAACTTTCCCATCAACATTTAGTACTTCTCGTCCAGTGTTATCATATCCTACGATGCACAGGTATGCTTGAAATTGGGCGTTTCGCGTGTCGGCCTGTACGACACGAGTATACAAGTGTCGACACAGTAAAATCCATGTCTGGGCTTTTGGGTTGACATGGGCCGTGTTCTTTGAACTTTTCCCAACACCCAACGTGGAGGTTTGCTGCTGCATGCTACTTTCCTCTTCATGCTTTCAAGTCTCAAATCGTTGCTTCAATTCCTAATCTAATTTGTTTATTATTTATCCTTAATTTTCTTTATAAAAATGTGGAGGCTTGCTGCTGCCTGCTACTTTCCTCTTCATCCTTTCAAGTCTCAAATCTTTACTTCAATTCCTAATATAATTTGTTTATTATTTATCCTTAATTTTCTTTATAAAAATAATCCCTCAAAAATTCATTTGATTTCTTGCTGATTTTCCATTGAAGCGGTGTTTAACAGTAGTCGGCTTCGTCGCAGTTCAAGTTGCTCGATTTCAGGTTGTCTGGTTGTCTTTGCGGCCGTTCGTGGGTCAGTGGGTTTTAATTGGGTCACTACAGCTGTTGTTTGGATTTTTTTTTTCTTATTTTCAATCCAAGCTGTATTATGAATAGCAATAATTAATTGAGTAATGGCGTTGTTTGAAGAAGCTATGTACCTCATGTAGATTGATAGCATTAATATTATCATATTAATATAATTAATTGGTTTGAATAATAAATTAAAATATATTCCATATAATTTTTTTTATATATACATTATGCTGTACCCGTATCCTACAAAAATGTTGTTCGTATAACATACCTGCTCCCGTACCTGTATTAGTGCCCGTACCCGATCTAATGCAACCTAGGTGTTATCCACTAAAGTTATCACAAGTATCAACAAGTTATAGCAAGTATTAACATAAGCTCAAGATCCAGCTACCATACTCAAAATGGAATGAGTTACTCTATGTTTACATTCGATATTATAAGGCTTTTTGGTTTTTAAGTACCTTATGTTTGTCAACTTTTGAATTTTAGTACCTTATAATTTATTTTTTAAATTTTAGTACCTTATTTTTTCCAAAACGTCAAAAATTGGTACCATTTAACAGATTTTGTCAAAAATATCGTCAAATGGGGCCCAATCTAACCCCTTGACGTGATTATATACTTTTTTACTACTAATCTCTATTATCATTTTACTAAAAATCCCTTATTAATCCTAAAAACCCCATTAAACCATTAAAATTTCTCTAAACATATTGTAATCATCATTTGTCTCTCTTCTTCAATTTTATCTCTCTTTTACGCTTTTAGACCATAAACAATAGTCATGTTAAAGTCACCATGTTTCCTCCATCATCACTACAACATTTGCAAAAAAAAAAATTCAATTTCAATTTCAATGAAATTATACTATATTGGAAGTTAAATTGACATTATTTCAAACAGTAAAACCCTAAATTACAAGAACGAATTGAAAAAACCCAAATCTATTGCAAAAAACACAATTCACATAAACCCTAACTTTTAGATTGCTAATGAAATTAATAATTCAATGAACTTCACTAATTGCCGGGGAAGAGTGGAGTTCATTCGTTAAAAAGAAAAGAAAAAAGAACCAATGGATTTTAATTGAATATTTTTAGGATCAATTTGGGTTTCAATGGAGTAATTAATATATACAAACTGATGTCAAATAAAGAGAGAGGGGTAAAAAATGTACAAATTAAAACTAAAATCATTAGTGGGTCCCAGTTGCGATTTTTTGGACAGAATCTGTCAAGTGGTGCCAATTTTTAAGTTTTTGAGAAAAAAAGTACTAAAATTTAAAAAATAAATTATAAGGTACTAAAATTAAAAAATTGACAAATATAAGGTACTAAAAAACCAAAAAGCCCATATTATAATTACAATTTAATGGTTAATATATATATGAATTTCAAGTAAAGATCCATCACAATCAAGAAACAGAGGGACTGAACAAGTTATATCTTTTCATTAACTTCTAGTGAAACTAATCAACAAATGCCATTCAATAACAAGACGGCAAAAATCATACCTTTTTATGTAAAGCCCCAGTCAACCCAGAAATAGGTCTCATCTGACTTTCCAGTAGGTGCATTTGAGATTTGTCATGAGACTGAATTTGGACAGCCGCTGTTTCCCTGATACTTGAACTGCCTACTACCTTAGCATGTGAACTAAGGCAAGCTGGCCTAGCCTAAAATTCAAAATTTTGCATAGTTCAATACAGAATTCCAAAAATATACCTTTAAGCTGTAGGGAGTGTTGATGGCCCTCCAGCTTATGTAAGTTGTATATATTTTACACTAAACAAATAATTTGCTGAATAAATTTACATGGCAATCAGACATATCAGCAGCTTTCTTAATAAGTTCTGTCGGCTAATTTCATTTTAGGTAAATTCAATAGTATCACTACACACCAATTTTCGTAAGAGAATATAACATAAGATGCAACAGCATAATGATTTACAAAATTGCTACAATCGCATGTCAAAAAATAGTTTTCGACAAAATGTAACTTCAAAATCCCAAGAACAATAGACTGCACAACCAACTTTCAATATGTAGTACAAAAAACAAGTCCAGGATCTTGCTCTAGACCCGTGTTTAGCTAAAGAAGTATAACACAGGCAACACATAACCAACTAGTTATTCATACAAAAGATAGCTTTAATAAAGTGCTCGAACAAGAATATTATTTACTCTTTTTTATTGAAAGCTCAAAAGATGTGCAAATTACCTTCATGTCAGTTGGAATTGATGTGCTAAATGAAGGAACATGCAAATATTGATTGACATTCATTTTATTGTCCTCTGCAACTGCTCCATCGACTTTTGGAACTCGCAAGCACTGGTAATCTACTAGCATCTTCTGCCTTCTCAAAGCTTCCGGCATATTCTCCAATGGGTTTAGAGGCATGCAGTCAATATCCTGCAACAGCAATCACAAATTAATGTTACTACAAAGATTACATAGCAATCACAAATTAATATTGTTACAAACTCTCACCCTCGGGCCATCAATTTCCTTATATTCGAGTTAAACCTAAGAAAGTAAAGAAACTAGATTTCTAAACATGATTTGTCATTTGGCAAGAGAAATATTTTTTCATAATAAAAAGATAATACTCATATAACCGTATTCAAAACACAAAAGGCACTCCTCACAAAAAAAAAAAAAAAAAAAAAAAAAAAAAAAAAAAA
>PYUH01000009.1:4093586-4140089 GCA_016808085.1 Suaeda aralocaspica
ATGCTTACAACAATCCCTTTGTTCCCCAGAAAAAATCACTGACTCATATGCCGAAACAACTAATTTCCTCCCGCGTGCTCTTTACCTTGGTGCAAAAAAATTATCAATTTGAGTGTGAAGTGCATGGAGGAAGGCCTTCTACAAACAACACAACTGTAATCAGAGAGCTAATGCTATTTACCAGCAGTGGCTCGAGTTGATTAGGAAAATTAACACCTGGTTTTCTGTGCACACAAAAACCAACGAAAGTAAATCTAGTCCTAAGGTCAGGAGTTCTAAGGCTTCTTACACAGTCAAAACCAATGCAAATTGTGATTAATACCCACCCCCCCCCCCCCCCCCCCCCCCACACCCCCTCCCTCCCCATTGTAAGGTTAAACACATAAATTTTGAGTATGGTATTCTTAAAGTATTCATTGCTACTAATCAAAAAAGACCTTACGTGACATAAATTTGTTCTTAAGTAATGGAATGAATTCAAAGGATTCTTCATCTTTTTAAATATATACAGAGACTGACTCTTATTTTTCCTCTAACAAATTCCTTTTCTTTCTCTACATGATCTTAAACCTATCAGTGAAATGTTTACATTACCCTAAATTCTCTTCCCTCATGATGCTGATTGATTACATAGACAACAACGCAAAACACTTCCAGAAACAGATATGCAGGAAAACAATAACGAAGCTGGAATGAGCGATCATAAAGCCATCATAATCAATTTCAAATTATGTACTACAGATAAGGGACGCAAAAGAATCATGCTGAAACTCAAATAATATATACGCCATAACCATGAACCAATTTGTGTAAAACTAGCTCATATTATCTACACTTGCATCAAGGGATCCCTATGGACAAGTATTGTAAATATTTCATCATGAAAGTATCAATCTACTTACCTCATTTTCGCTTACATTTTTGGAAAATCCAACAGGTGTTTCCACTTTCGGCATCTACAGTTCATCCAAATTACGCTTAGCTAACGCTAAAGCAAATAGGAAAATGAAAGAACAAATAAATGCGACAGGATTAATACCTTTGAAGGTTGGGATATGCGTTTCTTCTTCAAGTCCCCACCAGTCTTCTCATTATTTAATGCACCTTCAGATTGTACCTCATTGCCCATGGACTCTCCAGCATCCTCAACTGCGGATAAATTATTATGAAAAATGTGCTACAAAATTATGCCCAAACAGCTTTCACAGGCAGATTAAAAATAATAGTTTGACATGTTTGTCAAAAGAAAACACCCGTGCTCTGTTCAACACATAAAATGCCTTGCATATGACTTCTACCAAAAAGGATTCAAAAAAAATGGCCTAACCAATAGGAAAAGACGTAAAGCCATGACTATGATCGCAGCAACATTTACAAAGCCATTAAGTTGACATCTCACTCTCATGATTAGGGTAACACCAATAGCATAAAAAACTCTAAGAAGTTTATTCTCATGCCACATCATTACACCAAAAAAGTTGCATCAAACAAACATTTTATCAACAATAGACAAACTTCTATCAAGGACAATAACAATAAGAAGTTTGCAATATTTTTTTTAGGTTCATAAACAAACCTCTTATTGCTATCCGATTTCCTAAAGGCCCATAAATGGAAAGGACATGAAAAGTGTAAGGGGTTTGTTTTTGCCTACATGGCATTTAGGTGGGAGGAAATGATTAAAAAAAGGTGGGCACAAATAATTAAATTAAAACAGAAAACAAAACAAAAGGATTGGGTCCGATATATAAACCATACTAGAGGTTTGTGTTTTAATGATGTGGCAGGTTTGTTCTATTGTTGCTGCCCATGTAATTAATAATTCAACTATGCGTAAAAAGTTTGAAAGCCAAGCTCAGAGTCAAATAAAACAAACGCACATAAGGTTATTCTATATATTTACAACACCATATTAGGTTGTACACCTTAAGACCAATATATGAGTCAAAAATTTGCTGCATCTGCCTTGCATCATTGAGAAGCTCTTCTCGTTGATAAGGAAGACATTTAAATGCAAAACAGCTGTTGAACATGTTGGTGAAGGCCCGCCATTGGCTATCTAAAAAAATTATAGAAGGTCTGAAGGTGCAACTGAAAATGACATGTAATAATAACTGATACTTGCTCTCATGCCTTTTACGATTAACAAAAACTACAGGAAAACTTACAACAACAGCACAATAATAAACCTATGCATAATGACATAATCTCTGTGGACTAAGGTTCACAACCTTAGTTAATTTGAAGAAATCACAGTTCAAGGATCATTATTGGGCTCAAAAGAAATTAGATGAATGGTCTTTAGAAACAACGAACGGATACACGACACCTACATGGGAAGATATAGAATCCAACTACACTAATTCTGGGGCTCATGGGTATTTAAAAAAAGAGAGTGAAGCCTCAGACAAAGGGGGCAGAGAAAGCACCCAGCCATCAACCCCAATATAAAACTGCAAAGAAAATTAAAAACTACCACAGAAATTTCTTAAAATGCTAGTGTATCGATGAGATTGAAGGAATAGGGTGAGGCTACGTGAGAAGACTAATTAAATTAACTAATAAATAAATAAAATGGAAAGATGAATGCGCCTTCAACCTAAATGGTCAAGCCAAACTATTGTTCATGAATTGTAAGCACATAACAAAGAAAAGATACCAGAGGAAAAAAGGCAATATGTAATCAGTGAAGTTTAAATGAGTAATAGTTGCAATACAAGATTCATTAAAAACAAGGAAAATGGCAATACCAGGTTCTACATCAAGATAAGGCATCCTCAACGATATTTCAGCCAAGGTATGAAGCGCATCACAAGCATCAAGTTCATCTGCCAAATAAAAAGGAAAAGAATGAAGCTAACATATTTCCATGAGGTTGATTTTTCCAAGATTAACATTAAGTTTAAAACATAGATCAACTGTTGATGTGCTCTATTAATTTTAGCACTGCTGGATTTTCTCCATCAAAATTTGATTTTTCTAAGAAAACTAATAAACTAACCTAACACGAAAATGGATAAATTTTTCGAAATGTTTCTGTTTCGGAAACGAGGAAGCGCAGATTTCCGAGAAACGGGAAATGAGGAAACGTAAAATAAATAATATTACAAAAACAATGTAAACAAAAACAAAAAATAGCTTACACATAAACATATAATTTTATATGTTATTACAAACAAGAAAATAAATCTTAAATAAAACATTAACTACATTTCAACAACAAATTTATCACCACCAGTATTGACCTTGCCTTAGTGTTGAAAATAGAGAAAGCGGCTAACACAAATAATTTTTATGAATAAGGATCTAAGAATAACAAAAGACTAAAAAGAAGAAACACTAGATTCTCGACAGAAAAAAGTTGTCGGCAAAGCCAGAGCACATGTTAAGAGAGTTTATTTTAAGTGTTTTTGGGTTAGGGCTCGACACTTCGCCATGTTAAATAGAATCTTTCCATTATTTGTATATTTATGTCCTTACTTCGAAAGTTTTCTAAAGAGGAAATATATCAGCTTTTTTAGGCTGAAATCAAGTATGAAGTGATCTGGTGTCACCTACCACATGTACACATTGAAAAAAAACACGGCAAAAACAAGACGGAGCCCACAAAAGCCCCAAAAGCTGAAAACAAAGGCTATAACTCACACTTCTACAGTTCTACAGGTTTCTGAGTCCCAAAAAAAAATATCAAAAATTTTATAATGTGCCCAAGTAGCTTCATGGGTTCAAAAGGTCAAAAGACGAGATCCAGGAGAGCGAAAAGACAAGTGTCATATAACAATTGGGTTGCATCAAGGGTCAGAGTTAAGCTCTTTTCTTTTAGCAATGGTTATGCATAAAGTAACAAAGGCAATCCAAGATAAGGTACCATGGTGCATGTTTGTGGATGATATCACATTGATGGATGAAACTAAAGATGGGTTTTATGTCAAATTACAGCAATGGAGGCAAAGGTAGGAGTCTAGAAAGTTTAAGCTAAGTCAAAATAAGACTGAGAATATGGAATGTCGCTTTGGGACATAGAGTGGGGAAAGCGATGCTATGGTAAGGTTGGACGAAAAAATTCTAAATATGAGAGAATGTTTTAAATATCTTGAGTCATTAATTCAACACAATGATGATATTGGCCACATTTTGATTGATTCAGAGTGGCTTAAATGGAGAAGAGCCATGGGAGTGTCGTGCGACCGAAACATTCCTTTAAAATTAAAGGGTAAATTCTACACAACTGCTATAAAACCGGTGCTACTATACGGTAAATAATGTTGGTCTTATAAGGAGCACATTCAATGATTCAAAAGATAGGGGATACGAAGATGTAGATATTGAAATGGATGAGCGGGAACACTCTAAGGGACAGAATGGGTAGAATCAAAAATGAAGTCATCTGCATACCAAAGATATTGCAAGCAAACTAAGGGAAAACCGCTTGCGTTGGTTCAGCCATGAAAGACGGAGACCTCACTAACTTACAGTGCGACTAGTGGGATCAAGGAGATCTCTAACCGGGTCGGAGGAGATTGAAAAAATGACTTGGTTGGAAAGTGTTAGAAAAGACATGAAGCCTTTGGATCAACAGGAGAACAACGATCACAAGGGATAAAGGGGGAAGTTAATGTGGATGACCACAGGGAATGATTAATTTTAGATAATGTGGTCGACCTCAATTATGGGACGAAGGTTTTGATATTGTCTGTCTAAAGAGGAAGGATATCAAGTATTTAGAGACCGAAACCGAGTGTGAGGTACCTTAAGGTCACCACCAACATGTGGGAGAAATACAAGATAAAAACAAGTCGGAGCTCGAGACAACCCTCCAAAAGCCGAAAACGAACGCTACATTTTACAGTTTTCAGAGGTTCCATGGTCCCGAAAAATAAAATGCCGAAAATTAAACATGGTGTCCCCAGGGTCAAAAGAGGGCCCTTGGAAAACTTGTTGGATTCAAAAGGTCCTAAGGTCCCAGGATAACAAAAAAGACAAGTGTGTCCTATTCCAGGAATCCTCTAAAGAGAAAAAACAACAATTTTTTAGAAGTTTAAAACTATTGCAAATCCATCCCTAAGTTACTAGACACAAGTGAGTGAAATTGGAGAGAAAATGAAATGGAGCCCTGGAAGGCCCTAGAGAATGAAAGAGGCTAGGGTTTTTCACAAGGAGAAACGGAAGAGACTACGAAAGAGGGAAAAGAAAAAAAAAAGGCACCAACTATTTACAAAACAAGCTTTTTCAAAAGCCCCTAAGGCCCTATATATCATTTCACGTACTTTCTTGTTTTCTACACAAAATCATATCGACAAAATTTAAAATTGTCTCGATAAGAGTATTAAAATTTTCTAACTCATAAAAGACACAAAGTTATCTTGAGACGAAGGCTTTGTTGTTGTTGCTAAGAAGAAAAACATAGAAAAATTACATCCCACTAGGTTCATACGGTCATTTTTAGAGCACTAAAGCTTTGCGGTAATGCAAAAGGTGCGCTAACTAAATAAAGAAATTAGGAGGGTATACCATATCCTAAAACAGAATCCTTGCTTGAAGTTCAGGTGAAATTAAACAAAAGGCTATAAAATTTTGTGGCGGTCAGCATATATTAGCTACCAAACGTAACATCTCTTTAACAGCCATCATTAGTTTTTTAGCATCTCTCAAGGCTCACGCTTGGTGCTCAACAGCTCTCTAAGGATTGTCTTGTAAAATGTTATGATGTAAAGTTATATATATTTTGCTTTTGAATATAGCAGAGAGCTGTTGGTTCTTCCTCCCTTTGCAATTTTCTTTGTCTTTGAAAATAATATTTCCCTCATGACTTTGTGCGGTTACTCTTATTTTGATTCATGTCGAGCCGACCCCAAATTATTTTGGGACTAAGGCTTTGATGTGGTTGTTGTTTTTGTTGTAAAACATATTTCCCTACACTCAGTTAAAGATGAAAAGTACGAATTTATCTATCCTTAACCAAAGAGGAGAAAAACAAACAGATATAAACCAAGAAATTACAAGAGCAATATCTTATATCTACCTTCGGATGTGAGATTCTTGCTTTTCTTCCTTTGGTTCTCAGAACTTGATTTAGCGCCTTTACCATCATAACCACTGCTTCTACATCCTCTTTCGGCAAACTTATATGCTTCTCGAATATCATCAAACAATATAGCTTCAGACTTCTGAACTTTCACTTTCTTTCCCTTCTTATACTCAGCGGAAGCAGATTTACCTGAATCAACCGAATCCCAGGCTGAATTTCCAATTTTTGTGTCGTAATCCAAACTGCGTTGTTTAGATTCTTCACTTACTGCATATCCACCATTCTTTCCCTTCCGCACAGGAAACTGTGAAATCTACAACGTTAAAAATAAAATCCAAGCATGATCAAATTTTTCCCAACAGGAAGATAACTTCAGAACTTGAAAACCACTGACCTAACCAGAGGCCATCAACTTACCATATCCTCCCTGGCTGAGGCATGAGAAATTCTTTCATCCTCAATTTTTTTGGATTTTGTATGAGAACCATGTGATGACTTGGGATCCAGCCATGCTTCTTTAGAAATTGAATCCCTATGTGGAATTCGATCGTCATCCACGTTCATTACTGATACTCGAGACTTCTTATTTGGATGAAATTCAACAGGTACACGAGGTGTCCTTTTTCTTACAGGAAAATGTGGCTGGATACCTGAAATTTTGAGTAAATCCGTTGCTGACACTCAATGCAACTTGGCTACCAGGACAATGACATCTATAAAATAAACACGTTAACAACGCTATTAGCAGGACAGCAATTACCATCCCTGTGATTCTTCAAAAACGATAGGCATCCATCATTTGAACTAACAGATTGACGCCTAGGATCATCTCTAGGAGATCTGAGCAAATCTTTTGCTTTAGAATTTTTCTGAATCTTTCGAGCCATCATCTCAGGCCCCACACTGCATTTTTCATTGCCAGTTCCTTCCTGCCAACAAGTCATCAATTGACAACAGCTCACAAAAAAGAATGTGGATCTCCACGGCATGAAAGACAGTAATAGCAAAATCATTGCGATTCCCGAAGAAAAAAAAACAAAAAAAAAAGAACGAAAAAAAGACTAGATAGTCGACAAGATAAGCATATAACAAATTCCACAATGATAATTTTGGAATCATCAGGCCATAAGGACAACTCATAGTAGCCACAGCACTTGACTGATCAGATAAGGAATTAAATATACAGGATTTTTCTCCACTAATTCTTTCTGTTAAAAAAGTATATAATTTTTCAGTCACTAATAAATCGCTACTCTCTCAGTCCCTTGCTACTTTGCACACAATCCAATGCTTGGTTAGAAAAATAGATTTTATGGGGGGTAGGTTAGGTAGTTTAGAGAGAAAAGGTATCCCAAATAAAGAAATGGGCAAAATTTTTGAGACAAATAAAAAAGGAAATTATAGCAAAGATAGTGGGACGGAGGGAGTATTTCTTTGGTCTACAAAATATAAACACCACACATTTCAAAGCTTTTTCACAAGATGGGACCTTCTCTAAATTCATTCCTTGGAAAGAGAAAACTAAAGGAGGGTCAAAAGCAGAACAAGTTAATGACTATACTAAGTCATCATAAAAATACAACCGAAACCAATTAAAATCTTACCAAGACATTATAATGATCAGTCATCATTGCTATGAGCCCAACCACTGAAGCTGTCCCTTCCGGTAGAGACAAATATGCCTAAAAACAAAAACATGAAGATTTTCATATTAAGCCCTTCAATAATCAGGACATATCCACAACAGAAGTTTTTCAGACAAAAGTAAAGACATAGAGAACTATTAAGACCACAAAGGAATAAAATGCAACAAAAATTGCATCTAATACCTCTTTCTTGCTTGCATATCTGCTGTTTACAAGTCTTTTCTTTCACTAATTTACACAGACAAAAACAATAATTTACCCTACATCAATGCCACATGCATAAATTTCCGCTAATGAAGGCTCATCAAGTACTCAGCTTTCAAACCTATATGTCTAGGCAGCTATCTTAAATGATAAATCTATTTCATGTCAAGCTACAAGATGATAGCCAATACTCAGACAAAAGGAAAACCAAATTTACTGAAAATAGTAACCTTGCACAGAATGCGAGGGTTACAATCATACTCCCATCTTCAATTTTAATATTAAACCAACTTGCCATAAGCAAGAATTTCGTTTTACAATGTTCACTATCAAAAATAAAATAGTAAAATGAAGCTCTAAATAGAGTATTTGAGATAGGCGTATCCTCAAACAAATACATCAACTTTCCATAGGCAAAATATTAGGGAGCTTTTGATGACAAACATCTAATACATCAGCTATATCAGTCTTTAATGCTTTGCAAAGTGTATATTCACAGAATGTCATACCACTCCATACTTTTGCATTCACAACATAGCTTCTTTGACAATGCTTTGAATCCAAACCAAATTCAATAACGTCTAAGGTGTAGAAACGGTTAAGCCCCAAATATGTAAGCATTCTACCAAAAGGAAAGAAGCCAATGTGTGTTTTGTCAACATTTCAAGACAAAAAAACGGGTTAAACTCAAATAAGAAATTAATCTAGGGGGAAAATTTCTTCCCTCAACTTATCACATGATACTAAAAGCCATAGTGTGATAACCACTTATTTTAGTTAAATAGTTTCCTTTTTTACAATGACATTTACCAATAGATATTTCCATGCCAAAATAGTAAAGATGTTTTTCAGGACAATTTTGACCTACACCATTTTATATTACCAACATAAAACAGTAAAGGCACTCAACAAATCAACTCTTGAACTTGGATGAACTAAGATAGCCTTTTTCCTATACCAATGCAACACTTGTTTTTAAGGAAAAATTATAAGCCTTAACCATGTATTATCATCAATCAGAAAGAAATATAGTCATGTGAGATCCTGTTATATTCGTTCAAATTAAATTTGTATCAACTTGTTAGAGTTTTAATGAGTTATTAAAAATAATGGTCAAAGAAGCACATATGATACCATGAAAACAAAAGGGGACCTTAAAAAGCTGGATACACATACACTACACCTTCAAAATCATTCAATTGCTTGACAATTAATCAGCAATTATATTGATTATTCACTTTCTCTATGGGCCGTGTGGCAGTATCACAATTTTATTAATTCGCCACACATTTATAGCGTAAAAAATACATGTTACATGAAGTAATGCAATATCGTATTTCTAACTGTCATAGGCTCACCATTCAAATATTCATGAACCATACTTACTCGATTCATGTTGTAAAGAGCTTCAACCATTTCTACAGATCTAGAACGCACAAAACCAGCAATCTGAAATTAACAGAAGCAAAAGAAACAGATTAGACAAAAGGCCTGACACCAGAAAATAAATCAGTAGATAGTCATGGCATTTTCATCAACCTTTCAAGAAAAGGGAAAACATATTTTACTTTTCAAATTACTGTATTTTTTTGTAACTGAGAAGTGCTACATACGTCCATTACATGAAATTCACGCATACTCAGAATTATTGCGAAAATTAGATACATCAACACCAAGTCCCAAAGACAACCCCAAAATGCTAACCTAGAAATTCAATTCTCGTAAATTAAACAAATCATCTATACCTTCTTCCAATCTCGGCCATGCTTCCTATAAGCTTCATAAAAGCGTTCAATCTCATGTTTGCTCCATTGTGGTCCAAGCAAGTCAGATAACTTTCGCTTCTGGTAAAAAAAAAGACATAATCCGCGTGTCAAACCTTCTTAACTTATTAAAAACCTACCAACTGGCATAGAAAAATTTAGAAGTTTCAACTTTGGTAAGAAATATTATTATGAGATTGGTAGGCAATTCCTAAACATGATAACCGCCCATCAATTCACCAATCACATGAAAAACAAAAAGAATTGTCATAAACGCCCTGACACCCCCACTCTAAACACATACACATACACACATACTTTGTATAATTGTATACATCAAGGGGCTTAAGACTTTAAGCTAAGACCTCAAAGCTTCGGCACATGATAAGAGAAAAGGAACAGCACATTAGCTTTGTCTCACAAAACCAGAAGGTATTAAAGAGGAACTGCTTCTTCACTCTTTCCATGTTCAAAAGCAAAAACACAATAAATAAACATAAAGGAAGAATCCAGCAGTCAAGAATAGCATGGCTATACACATAAACTTCAGTAGGATAGACTTTTAGGACCGAAAAAATCAGGCAACTAACTTTTGATGACTCAACTCCCATGTTAGTAGGAAACCAACAACTTTACAAGTTGTGAATGACCTAACTCAAAACAAGAATGAAGCATATTTGGAAATTATTTATCTATAACAAGAAAAAGTTCATCCCGTATTGAAAATTTTATGCTAATGCCTATTTAAGACCATTCAAAAAAAAATTATAAACCATTCTTGAAAAAAAATATAATAATGTATAATTTATTTCAAAATTCAATACCATTCAAAAAATTTGGTTTTAGGTATTAGTTAGGGATGGTTTTTAAGACCTATTTCAAAATTTAATTCTCTAACCTTATGTTAAGATAAACCATTCAAAAATCCTTTCATCCTACCACAATATTTAAGACTATCAGTGCGATCATATGAAGATGCCCAAATAATCATATAGGGAAAGCAAGTACACAAGTAAATAGCAACACCTCACTTAATTCTAAACAGCCAACAATCACGAAACAAGAAATCGTTTAATGATGAAGTAAAACAATCAAATTCTCAAATGAAGAGCCTAAAACCAAATATAAATCCTGGTTCATTTTTTTGCAACGCCCGTAATCAAATTAAAGAACCTAAAACCGAATGTAAATCCTGGTTTAAACCACTACTTCATTTTTTATTTTTTATTTTTTTTGCAACAGGTGTAATCAACTCAAAAACATGCAAAGTGCAAACTAACAAAAAAAACTCAGCAAGTGGACAACTTTAAAAGGGTCAGATTTTTTAAATTTTAATTTGCACCAAATCAAAGTTTCTCATAAATAAAACTTAAGCATTATTATTAACAATTACATTGATAAATTACAATATAATAAATAAAAACTTGCAATTTCAGGTCATAAATAACACTTAAGCATTATTAAAGAATTTTTATATGGATAAATTGAAATAAAATACTATAATTAAATAAATAAATCACCTTTTGCTTGGGTTTTTCATCTTTTACAGGAGATGAATCACTCGCAGAGGCAAACCCTTTATTCACACTTTTCGATTTTTTTGTTGGCGCCATCTTCTCTGAAACCCCAACAAAATTAAAATAAACAAATTTAATAATTGTAGAAAAAATCAGCAAACCCTGCTCATCGAATTGATCAAATTTCTAAGATCAAGGGTTTTTAATTCCTAAAAACATCATTTAACCCCTATTAATAAAATCAACGATTCAAAAAAAATATATATATATACATATATATATATAAAATCAACAAGATCCAAATTTTAGATAAAACTTCACTCATTTCAACTAAACATCATCAACAACAAAAACGAAAAAACATTCTTAATAAATCAGTTGAAAAAAAGATAAAATAAAAAGATGGAATTTTGATTTTAAAAAAAAAGAAATCAAGCAACAATCTTTAGTAAAAAAAAAAACAAAAATTAAATAAAAACAAACAAAAAAAAAACAGCGAAATTCAAAAACCACACAATAGAAAGATTAAGGACGAAAATAAACAAAAAAAAAAAAACTTTCAAAAAAAATTGAAATCTTGAACTCAAGAAACTTACGAAAGGAAGGCAAAAACCTCAAAATTCGAAAAAAACGAAACCCAAAAACAAGCGATTAAAACTGAAATGAAAACAAAATAAAACAATGTAAAACCCTAAAAAAATTATGAAAAAATCAAAAAGAAATTAAAAACCGAAAAAGAAAAGTAGAAATTGAATTACAAAAGAAGTTACATTACCAAAAAAGAAAATTGAAAAATTGGGGAAATTGCGTGAAAGTGAAGGAGGAGAGAGAAAACGGCGGAAGAAGACGACGAAGACGAAAAAGAGGAGAGAGAGAGAAAGAGAGTGAAAGGGGAATGAAGGTTGTTGTTGTTGTTGCCGCGAAAAAATTAAATGTTATGTTTTTTTTTTTTTTTTTGGGAGTTATTTTTATTTTATTATTTATTTATTTTTTATTTGAAAAATATTGAGTTTTGGGTTTACCTTTTTCGGCGTTTATGTTGTTGAGATTTAAGAAGAAAAGGAGGGGTTGACTAGAAAGAGGCTTAATAGGGAGGGGTTTGTGTGGGTTGAGCAGTGGGAGGTTTTTTTTAAATGGCTAAGGGGGGTTTTGGGGGCGAGGATAAGTTGATAGTTAGGTTGCACGAACACATCTCCAACTTGTCGTACTCCGTATTCAATATCGATATACATTGAATATGCGTACTCACATTGACATAACTGATTAGGCTCATTCGAGTATCCCATAGCTTTTAAGTTATTATGTTTAACAATCATATTATCATCACCAAAATTTGATATTTAACTCTATAATTTATTGAAATTTTTAGAAATTTATTTATTTTCTTACTGTTTTCTTTCACGTACCCGTATCCTCAGTTTTGTCAATGGCGTTTTCTCGTACCCGTTTTGTGTATGTACCTGTACCGGTATACGTTTTTATGCAACCTTGGCACTTGGTAGTACGGGATTGGATCCCGGTTTGATAAGATTTGAATTGTAAAGTTTTATTTTTTATAGTCGGTTTTTTAAATTATATTGTTTCTAATACTACCTACGTCTTTTTTTACTTGCTACATTTGTTTTTTTTTTCGCATCTCCCAAGACGCAACTAATAATATTAATATCTCGAGTTTGGTATAATAAAAAATTATAAAAATTATATATTTGAAAAATATAAATCAAGGCGAATCAAATAAGATCTCATATGACTATATTTTTCCTTACCTATTAAGCACTAAATTGAGTCAAAATTGTAACGTGAATAGTGTAAAAAATCAATATGTAACAAGTAAAAAAGTACCGAGAGCGTAAGTTTAACTAATTTTAATATTTTTTTTAATGGATGAAACATGTGATTTTAAAAACAAAGAACTAAAATGATACCGAATAAATTATGATTATAATTCATTTAAAACAATTTCGGTTGAGATATATAAATTATGACATATATTGTTACTATGTATTATAATCGATTTAATCACGAAAACAAATGTCATGTACCAATTTTATTTATAACTCTATAAGTAACTTAAATTTATTTTATTAATTCAAATACAAAATCATAATAGTGATAAGTTCAAAATAATAACTTCAAACATGTCGCTATTAAAAAAATAGCTAAATGATATGGCAACAGCCATTACAAAAATCATAATAAAAATTAATTGTCACTAATAGATCAAAGGAAAAAAAATATGATTACATGTACTTTGTACTTAAATAGTTTCTATTACTCCTATAAATTATCATGTGTTTTTTATGTAACTATATATAGTACTCCGTAATTGTTTTTAAAAAATTATTGTTATTCCATGCAATAGTTTTATATTTGAGCTATTAAATTCACATGCAAAATTGTTGATAATTTTTTAATATTATTAAAATTCATGTAATTTATTACGTCTGATTATTATCTTTTGAAAATTATTGGAATCCCGTGCAATACTTTTATAGTTGTACAATTAAAATATCTTGCAATAATTGTTGATGATTTATTAATATTATTAAATTTTTTATTATTCATTACATCTCAATATTATCTTTTTAAAACTATCGTTATTCTTTGCAATAGTTTTATATTTGAACTATTAAAATCATGTGAAACTATTAAAAAATAGGTCATTTATCTGAATTTTTTTTATTAAAAACGAATATACAGATATAACATTACTAAAACATTACCAATAATAATAGGGGGACTAATTTAGTTGCTTATAGTTTGTTCTTTTAATAATTATCGAGATTTTGTGGAATCGAATTTTTTTAAATTGCGCTGCCTCTGTTTCATTTAGATGGGAGCTTTGCTTTGTTGGTAAGATTATTTAAAGTTCAAATGCCAGGGTTTCAAACTTCATAACCTAGGTTTGTATGGTTGTACCTCTACAGATCGACTCAGTTGAGAGGATCCTATGTTTGTATGGTTGTACTTCATAACATTACTAAAATATGGTTTGTATGGTTGTACTTCAAAGTATGGATTATTTTGAGTAGACGAGTGAAAGTTGAGATTTTATAATTCGTGTAATTAAGTACATCTCAATACTATCTTTATAAAACTTTATTATCAATCGCAATAATTTTATATTTGAAGTATTAAAAAACAAGTCATTTTCGTTTGTTTACTTAGTATAAAAAAATGCAAAGTAATAATAGTATTACATTAATTATTAATAATAGTATTACATTAATTATTATGTAATAATAAAAAATGATAATATTGTAGGTATTCAAATAGTCAAAATATGAGTAAAATAAGAAAGTAAATCAAAATATGCATTTGAAATATTTACAAAGTATTTTACAATATTTTTAAATAGATTTAGTATCTTTTAGTATAGTATGATATAAATAAAATATATTAAGGATCTGTTTACTTCAGTTTAAAATCAGTTTAATTCTACTCAGTTCCGTTCTTCTTATATATATATATATATATATATATATATATATAGTAGTGCAACATCTAAAACATTTTTCTTGTCCGTGGCTTGAAAGATACAACATTTACCCAGCTTAAAGTATGATCATTTTTATACATGATCATTTTTCTTGTCCTTGGCTTGAAATATACAACATACAAGTAAATAAGTGTCGCCAAGGTAACATCTAAAACATTTTACGGAGCACATAGCTTTGGTCTTTTGGTTCTATCTCTTCTCTAGATGTCTATTGTGAAACTAATTATTTTGTGCCACTTTTTTAAACGAGAAAAATGAAGGTAATGAGCATAAACCTAGTGCTGATTTACCCAAGAAAGAAGATTGAATTTAACCTTAAAAAATTGCTCATGAATTTTTCCCAATAATATCCAAGCACAAGAATGGTACTGTAGAATGGAAACTTTTGGCAAATATTGAAATTGAAAAAGGTAGCATGATTATTCATAGTAAGTTATGCATTCATACTAAAGACATTCTTGAATTACTTCAACACATTTTTCTTAGCATTGGATTTTGTTTCTTTTAAGGCAGAGATTCAATAACTGAATTTATTGTTCGAGGCTGGGTGTCATATGGTCCTATTAATAAAGTAAGTGTGCAACTACTAATCTAAAGTGGACATGAAGGCCAACGGAGCATCCATTAATATGCTTCTTTGATTGTGTTATTACAGGGGTATGCCACTATATATATATGATGTGTTACAACGAAATCAAAATCAATCAAACAAGACTCGAAAACTTCGTTCTTTCTCACAATTCTCCACCCCCAAGTTGGGGTTGTTGCTTAGTTAGTGCAAAGATGGTTACAGAGGTATAAGATACTCACAATTGTTGTACTAGATATCTTTTGCCATGGAAACTGGTACCAGCAATGACTGTAGTTGCTTATCCATCTCAATGCTAAGGGATCATAAATCTTTGAAATTCAATCATGCAAAAAACCATCGATTTTTTATTTTTCCATAGCACGGAATAGCAGTCAATCTGAATCATCAAGAAATTGTGGACTCTGGACACCCACTTAGAATGACTGAAATTAACAGGGGGGATTGAATTCATCATCACATATTTCACCGTTGCCTAAGGGGCCTATCATAATCTGACCAAGTATTATCAAAGTCACTAGAACTCCGTCCTCCACGACCAGCTCGCGATTGTCTAGGCTCACCAAAGTCGCTCATTCCTTGTCGCCCACGTCCATTGTCATATTTACCTCCCCTTATGCTCTGCCGGCCACGTGTGTTGTCATATTTACCCCTCTGACTACCCCGAGAGTCTCCATTGTCAAATTTACCCCTTGGACTACCACGAGAGTCTCCATTGTCATATCTTTCCCTATGACTACCATGAGAGTCTCCATCCATGCTTCGCCGTCCACGTGCATTGTCAAATTTACCCCTCTGGCTACCACGAGATCCCCCATTCATACTTTGACGCCCACGTGCATTGTCAAATGTACCCCTCTGACTACCACGAGAGCCTCGAGAAGATCGATCAAAGTCATCATCAAAATTACTTCCCTTCACAAAACTGACACCCTGTCGACCTTCAAACCTGTTTTGTTTCGATTTATCACCCCGTCTAAAATCCCTCTCATCAGAGTCATAGGTCCCCCTACGTTGTCTCGAATTGAAATCCTTGTTAATTTCATCATCGCTCCCAAAAACAAGCTTATCATCATCATCAGAGTCGAAACTCATTCTATTGGATGGGCCCCGTGAAGCTCTATTTCTGCGACCAGTATCGGCAACATGACTAGTTTTCCACTTGGGATGAACTGGAAGGTCTTCATCTGAATCAAAATCCATATCATCATCCCCTGAATCAGATAATGACCTTTTATGATGTAAAGATTTGGATGGTTTAGGGTACGAATGAGACTTTGCCCCACTAAACCCTGGAATATCATGATTTTCATCATCAGAATAGCCTTCATTTTCTACATCAGAAAAGCGACGTGAAGAAGCTTCCTGTCTCTGGGTTCTGTTTTGATTATCTAGTTCATAGCTGTCAACATCATCATCTTCATCATCAAAATCATCAAAGCCCACACTGTGTTTTGTTTGCACAGGCCTTGCAGGTTCCTTATCCTGAAACCTTGATGTTCTGCTAGCTTCATATCGATTGTCCAGAGGCCTATTGAAGGTACCATCTTCTGGCAAACTATCCAGATGATGGTCTTCATGCATTGTACGAGCATCTGCATACTCAAAAGCTGCGACATCTGCCCCATCTGACTCATCATCATCAAAATCAAAATTCCAGGCATTTGAAAGCTGTTCCCTGTCAGGAACCCTTTCTGTTCTTGTAGCCGGTCTCTGCTGTCTTCCTTGCATCTGATTCTCCGAATATTCATCAGGAGGACGCTTATGCTCACAGTTGAAACAACTCATATTCCTTCTGTAGTTGAGAAAGTTACATCTGCAACAAATAGTTGTAGTTTAAACAACAATGTCAGAGAGCACTTCAACTTCTAGATGAAAACATTTTGTTTTCCCTATTTTTTCTTTAATGGTCATAGTCATAAGATTCCAATGAAGATATATGCAAGGAATAGGTGATTGGCTGTGATGGAAATCTTGTAGTTGCTGAAGATGGTGTCTCTAAGCAATTGGTTTATGTAATACAGTTGTTTCGCAAGAATATCTACTATGGAAAACATTAGCCTGTAATTTTCTAATAGGAGAAGCCTCTCCTTTTCTGAGTTCACAGATACAGGACTTTTAGTAATATCATCTTAAAAACTCTTCAGAACACTTGGGAGGTGTGTTGTGGGGGGTGTTAAAGGTTGAAAATCATGCTTAATGGGGGAAAAAGGAATTCATATTTAAATACCATTCAAAATCAAGCAACACAACTTACTGGGGACACTCCCATTCTCCTGGAAGCAACTGCCGTTTGGGACGCTTTGCATCGCATTGCAGGCAAACAGAATTCTTTGCAAAATTCATGAAATTACACCTGCGGTCAGCAACTATGAGAATCATTACATTTTAAAAATATGTTACATCAAGATTATACAGGGGAGGAAATTTTAATTTATTTTCACACAGCGTATTTCATTTGTCTTTATATTTTAAGTCATCTCCAAATATTTCAATCCACTTCAGCAGCTTCAATGAATACACAAGGAATTGTCACTTTGGCAGGCATGAGGGAGGGAGGAAGACAAAAGAGGGGAGAGGAGAATTAATTGTAGAATTCGGTTTACAAGATTGGATAGCACAACAGACATTTAGACACAGTCAATTATTCACCAATTCCAAGTAAACCCAAAAAGGTCACCCACCTATTATTGTATCAGGATTCAAAACTTTTTGAGCCCTAATATATTGATGCTTTGACCAGACAACCATTAACCAAATCACTACTTAAGTGCAAAGTAGCAGAGAATCAGAAACAGAATTATCTGATATATAATTGGCAAAGAACAACGCCATAATCGTGGAAGGAAAGCTTTTATACAAGCTTGGGACCTACTTTTGAAATCTAATTCCAAGAACAAATTTATACAGGTCTGTTGCAGGGATACCCCACCCACACGGACTATGAACAGTGTTTTAATGTATAGGACAAAAAAGAAAACATATTCTCCAAGAGTAAAAAAATTAAAGATCCTAAAGAAAATATAAAAAAACAACAAGATGCAGATGGAGTAACACCGTCAGTAAACGGAGCAAAAAATGCAAGCAAAGGTAAACTGTGAACTCTACAAGAAAAGACCAACATACTTTGGACATAACCAGTCGCCCTTCTTCATCTCAATGTCATCACGTCCAACTCGTTTCTTGGGTGGAGGTGGTGGCTGCTTCACCTTCGGTGGACGCTTCTTGATCAGTGGAGGAGGGAGATTGGGATCTATCGGCACTGCACTTAACCTGACAACCTCATGAAGCAATTTACGGACTACTTGCTTCACAGATCTGTGCTTCAGCAAAGATTTGTTTTCAACTGATCCATTAATGGGATCAAAACCGTAAGTCAGTAAGACACGCATCACGTCAATTGTCCGTGCCTCATCCTCCTTATTTGTAACCAAATATGCTCTTTCACAGTTGGTTCTCAAGCTGCAAGAGCTGCAAACCTGGAAGCACATAATATTTATCATTGTGCACAAACTGCAGAACAGAGAAAAAGATTTAAAGCACTAAGACATAATAGTTCCAGCTCATACAGTTTCAGTGTGATGGTGAACTCAAAATAACAATAACAATAATAATGATAATAATAATAATAATAATAATAATAATAATAATAATAATAATAATAATAATAATAATAATAATAATAACAAGCTCCAGAAATGTGGCAAAGCACCCAGGTAGTAAGTTGGGAAAAAAAACTATTAAACCGGTTTCATGGTAGTAAGGTTTGGAAAGGGTAAGATGAACAGTTTGTACAGTTGTACTTAATCAAAAGGCTGCCGAAAGAAAAGGAAATCAATTCCAAATACCAACTTTGACATCAAAATCAAAAGGTATCTATAAGAGTTAGGACAGTGAACCACCTCCTAACATAGTTGTGATATATAGGGACAATAATGACTCAGCTAGTAAGTAAATCGACACTTACATCTCCTTCATCAAGATGAGCATGTTTCCTCAACAATTTTGCGGAAAAAACCACCTTTTTGTCTGTATTAGGACATCCATAACCAACAAATGTTTGAATATCTTGTCTTGACAATGACCTGAAATTAAATCCCATTTCATATAAAAATACAAAATTAGATAGATGCCCATAATATAGCAAATAAGGAAGACCAACAAGTGATTAAATCACTGGCTACGTCATAAACTCATAAAGGTCCATCTGCCCTGCTACAACCGTATATAAGTGATATAAAGATGTCCATATATGTGGAAAAAAATCAACAAGTCATTAATCAGGAAATGCTTAAAGATGTCACTTTAAAGATCATATGTGAGGTGTTAAGTCAGACAAAAACTAGTACTGAAGTTCCCTGGCCTCAAAAAATGTTCCAACTTTCAATACAGGACTCTCCCTCATTCTTCTCAAGACTTCCTTTTCCATTTTCGATAAGCTTAAACAAGATACAAATTCCAACACCTATTATCATTATCATACATACCCATGTTCACTTTGCTCTTAAAGAGGTTACTTGGGAAGTTAGCAAGGAGCATAACAACTAAAATTTAGATAAAACTATAGCACTCACAGAACTCCCTCAAAAACAATGCATAAATAACTCCCGCAAGCCAAACAAGTCATTAAAAAGTCACAAACTTGGTTGCCGAAGCTCTTTATTTCAAGAAAGTGCCATGTGGATGTGGGTATGACTCTTAGAAACTCCATTCGGAGTAGAAAGATGCAAAACTGAAACATGCAAAACTTTCACAAGCTGTCATTTCCATGTGTATAACATTTCTATCTGGGTAACATACATTTCAATAGTCCCTCCTCCATTTCTTCATCGTCACTTCTCACACGCAAATTTTAGAACTTAAAATGTAAATGTTGGGCCATGAGATTTTCTTGTCCCCCAATAACACATCATTTCAATCAAAAGATTTTATAGATTGGAGCTTAAGCATTAACACATATGTTCGGCCTCTATGCATCCATTCAATGGTAACGGTATAATTTAAAAAAAAACAAAAAAAAACCATGAATTTAGCATGTCTTCCTTGGCTCTTCCCAGTATTACAGACTTCACTATCAATACGAAGTGTTTGCACTCAATATATAAAGAAGGGACTCCTCTTGAAAAAGAAGCTCAGATTAGAAACAAATTTCGGAAATAACATCGAGTAACCCCAAGACCGGATAATCTATGAAATTTTAATTGTTGTCCTTTTCTTTCTAAATCCTTAAAAAGTATTTTCTTCCCTCAATTTCTCAACGCAAAAGCTCTTCTTCGCCCACGAAACAATCAATTCTCTAATAAACCATTAATAGCACCAAATTTGAAAATCACTTCCTTATTCTACCAAATCAACATACAAAACAAATGTCCAATACCAAAAACAAGATAAAATGGCAATAAATTTTTACTAATCCAACCAAATGACAAAATTTTCACTTCAATTACAATCAAAATAATTCCTCTACATTCTCAAAACCAATAAAGCTCAACCTCATGAATGCAATTAAACATATACCTGAAAATATCGAATCGATCTTTCGCAAAATTAACAACAGCAGGTTGAACAGTCCTCCAATCCCTAGTAAAATCAAACCCTTCTTCTTCAGCAAACTTAGAAACATCAAATGACCCTAAACCTTCAATCATTTGATCCTCATCTTTCCTCCTATGATCGAAATAATTCTGCTGCACTAATCTCTCCATAAATGCAATCCACTCGGGCCAGGGATGTGCTAACTCAATCTCTTTCTTCATCAACCCTACCTTCTTACTTCCATCATTTCCACCAAAATTACTCGTTTCTTCGCCGCGAAACCCTAATTCCACATTCTCATTATCATTTCCAACATTAATCAAATTAGCACTGCTACTAGTATTAGTATCATCATTAGAGTGATTAGGTTTCTTCTTAGACTCCCGCCATGCTCGAATTCGCTGGAGCGCCTCGTCTTTTTCGGCTCGATCGCTTTCGATTTCGTCGATTTTTTCGAAAACGAAGCTTAAACGAGCTGAAAGAGATGAGGGTTTTGGGGTGTCGGAGGATGGGGAAGTGGGTTGTTGAGAGGAGGAAACAGAGAAGTGTTTGATGAGAGGAGAGAGAAGGTGGCGATGAAGGTGGTAATGGGGTTTTGGGGATTGGGGAATGAAGCGAAGGAGGAGAGAGAAAGAAGAAGGTGCCATGGAAGAAGAAAAAGAGGGTGTGTTTGTTAGAGAAGGTTGAATGTTGTTAAACCCTCCATAAACCCTGAAAATTTTGATTTTGGAGGTAGAATGAGAGAACAAGAAGAGGAGAGTTGGAGGGAGATTGATGGTTTTTGGGCCCTTCTTATGATGTAGGGCTTCAATGTGGTCAACTTTTTTACGTTTGTTGTTGACCGGTTTTTTTTTATTTGGCTTATGTGACCGGCTTAAAATTTTAAGACGTTATTCTTGAATTGTGTAATTTCAACAATCCACTACCGACTTATCAAAAAAGAAGTAGCTCTAATTTTCCATAGCCATTAAAACTTTGTTTAGGTTGAAGTGAACATCCTAAATTAATTATTCAATCCTTTGCCAAGGAATGAAGGAAACACAACAAAAACATATATATTTAGAATGTCAAATGAGATAAGACTAGTTATGCTATAATTTCGAGTTAGTCGTTACGAGTTTAAATGCTTTGTTCATTAAAATCTTATGGAAAAATGCTAACCAATAAGAATAATTAGTATGGAGGGCAAAGAAATAACTAGAAAACAATAGTTCTAATAATACATTGTTTTATTTTTATCACGTGCTATCTTTAATCAGAGATGAGTTCACCACTAAAATATGATTAATTGAACAGCCTATATACTTCATACAAAGGTAATATAATCCTATCTAATGCTTAATTTCCTACTTCGTATAATACAAGGGATGTGTACACTTTACAATCTATCTGTACAATGTATGACCCATTGCAGCTTGCAAGGGCCAGCAACATATAGATTCTTACACTAATACACAAAACATCACATATTCACATTCAGAGATGGGCAGGACTGCAAGAGAGAGAACCACCATACCATTGAACCTAAACAAATTGGACAATTAGAACCATTCAACCATACACCTAGGATAAAATCCTGCTTCAGTTGCAATAGCAGCTAAAGCCCGTAATTCTTTCTGAACTTTCCGTCTCTCATAATATACAGAGCATGCTAGTGATGTACACTTGACCCCACTTTCCACCAGCCAATCTCCACCTCCGCAGTGCCGACAAATCTGTAAGATGCGATGTATATGATTAAACAATCAATAACAGAAGTTGTCATGTGTTGAAGTTATATAAGGTGAAAGATGGGCCAGCACATGTCATTCTTACGGATTGCATTATTTGGATACAAGCTAGATGGGAAATGAAACGAAATAGGAAGAAGGGAAGGGGAAAAGAAGGTGAGGGAGAGGTGCAGGCCATGGAGCTCCAATTCCCTTCCAAAATGGGAGGGGGGTTATGTTTCTTAAACGAGCACACCCCACCCACCACCACCACACACAAATAAACCTTTATACAAACAATTTTAAATCGTTTCCCTTGTTTTCCCTTCCCTTCTCAGGTTAAATGTTCCAAGATCACACATTTGTAAACTAATCAATAATAACACGCAGATAGGATAGGTTGACACACCAACATATCAGCTTGCAAGTGTGAAGGAGGCTAAGATACTTACAGCAACAAGGTGATGTACATCTCTCTCCAACTTCGAGGTTCTTCCTGTCATTACTGCAGCAGTAACAGGCCTGTTTTTGGAACATTTATTACAAAATATTTTAGCTGCTTGGACAAGTCCTCCACAGAGGACACAGTGTTTTGAAGAATAGTAATGATCGATTCTAACTCGGAACGAAGTAGCAGCACTGAAGTGCTGCTTTGTAGGAGCATCCCTAACAGGCCGAGGCATTTCCTGAAACCACTTCTGTAAATCAACACCTACAAGCCCAAATATCCGCTGCAAAGCTGGTATTATTTGTTTTGTGATGTAATATAGATCATTCAGTCTATATGGAGAGTCTATGGACAAGAGTTCCTGTGGGTCAACAACCATGTCAACCAAACGGGCACCAGGCTCTCCATGGACCACAACATAAGAAACACGCTCAGCGTAACGAGGTTCTGCCCTTGGATCCATTCTCATTGCTTTAGAAGCAACAATTGCTGCTGGAGGTAGAGATGATGCAGTCCTTGTGCTGTAAGTGCCCAACCTGACCTCTTTTGCAAAAACAAAATCTTGAATAGACACCCTTCCCGAGAGAATCCTAGACCATTGGCGCTGTAGAAGAGATTTAACCTGTAAAACAGAGTAGCAGACAGGACGTTACAATATATAGTAGCATTTTAATATAAGTGCAGCACAGGTATCACGGAGCTTAGGTCAGGACAATCCTTCCATTCATTAACATTGTATAGTAAAAAATATACTTGAAAGATGGGACAAAAATTAGCATCCAAACCAAAATTAAACTACTCTTACAAGTAAAAAAAAAAAAACTATATATGAATGGATTTTTTTGCTAACACAGCATCAAAGCACCAGGCATGAGATATTTAGCAACCTATTAACGGAAAAAGGCAATGGAGGATGATGAGAGAAGCCCCAAAGATACCCACACTGTCAAGTCCCCTTAATACAGTTACTGAAGTAAGTGAACCATATATTGACACACATAAGAGCATAGTTATAGAATTAGTGATCCAAGTTCCAACCCCTGCTTTTTCTGAAAAAATCAGGATACATGACTCTGCTTCATCAAATAAGATAAAGATTAAGATAGGACATGCCTAAGATCACCAAAATTGTCTTATGAGTTATGACTTGATTACCCAGCATTTTACCTTACAAATTTCCTCGTGTTCAAAAAACATTTTCAAAGACTTCTCCAAGATCTTTGCGACAGCAGGACACGTGTCTCTACGAACTGTCTCGATGCCTTTAGCATCAAATATAGGTTCGAGTTGATTGAGGCTCTCATAGCTATATCCTACATATCGCTTTTTGGTAAGTAGAAAGCAGGACTTATAGACCTTTTCCATCTTCAGTTTGACAGGATTTGGATTTATTGCTGTAATCATGGAAGCTATTTCATTTCCAATCTGAAAAGCCTCCCTCATGGTACGCCCTTTAAGAAGCACAAACATACTGCAAAAAGTGAAGATTTCATGTAGGAAATATAGCAAAGATCAGAGAGGCATTAGAGAATGGCCCTAAACTAAGAAACAACAGTGAGAAACATAAAAACTAAGCTTAAACATCACAATTAAAACACCAAAGCCAACCTAAACTGTGTTTAAAGTTTAAAAAATTGTCAAACAAAGTAAATTCTTTAAAGTAATTAGGATGTCAATTTAAAGAACTTCCATAGCATCTCTATGAAAACATCGATACATTTATTTGGTCATTATGAATCACAAAGATACAGGAAGAATAAAGTGAAAATATGAAGTTAAGAAGGATATGAAAAAACTTGACCTGCAAGAGCAGGTGACACTTTATCGTAAAACATAGAGAAGGGAATAGATGACCACATGGAATACCATCTAACTCAAATAATCATTAGTGACAAATAGCAGACCAAAACAAACACTTGTATTCAAGGAATGAAGACAATGGGAAAATATCAGCCTCTCATATTACCTCACTACCTCTGCTCTAAGGGCACTTAAAGCAGATTATAATTTTACTTTAAGCAAATTTCCATATCTCATCCTCTTCTAACAGGTTTCAAGCCTGATCACATGGACTTCTATTATCCCTCTACCCCAAGCAAATTTATTTTTCTCAAGTTCACATTTTCTGTCAATTCACCAACTCTACTGTTAGAGCACTTGAAATCCCAGACTATCAATATTTTCTCACTATTCAGCAATTGTTCATCTCATATCTCTTTCAAGCCTCTCTCCTTAATAAATCTTTGGGTATACATCCCTGCTGAACAAATGTTGAGAATATCAGAGGCAAAATGTATAGAATTGGTTTGTAAGAGAGCATGGGCCCTATATGTCATTTCAAGCACCTAAGTTAAAATTTTCAAATTTGCAAGGGGCAAATTGAACAAAGTTGGACAGAAGTGGTGAAAAAAGATTTTCTTTAAAAGACCTGCAACAAGTAGTGTGATAGTGTATTAACAGCCAAGTCATCCCGCAACTGGGTTGTTGGAGAAACAATAGTTTCAAACTTTCAACTCGTAATATCAAACCACATTATATCTTCTAACATACCTATCAGTATCACCATAGATAACTCTAGCATTCCATTGATCATGGGCGCTGACAAATGAGATTGCATGTTCAAGTGTTCTACGTCCACACTGAACAATGCTGTCTGCCAGCTCTGCACAAGGCATACGGCCACTAAATCCGGCAGCTGTGTATCCATAAGTTACATTTGCTATCAGCTTTAAAGCAAGCTGTCTTGCATTAAATATCTGTTATGAGTGATGAACAAAATCAACACAATTATGACAACACAGAAGAACATTGTATCTAAATAGGAGGGAAAAAATAACACAAAACACAAACAATTGCAATAGCATGCTTGGTTTTAGTGCTGACGCCTGACAAGCAGCACTAAAGTAGTAAAGTGTAGATCACATGCGCACTGCTACAATACAAATAGGGCAGCTGAAGTTTTTTGCTAAGCAATAGAGTTGTCGAATGTTGTACATATTTGGGAGGGTTTGACAAGTAACCTAATTTTTACATATATATAAGAGAAAAGAAAAAAGCGTTCAATGCAAGGAGTTTTTAGTAAAAATTATATATATATAACTCAAACTTCTGTTATAATATACTCTCATGTATGCAAAACCACAACCTTCTTACTAGTAAATTCAATGCAACTAGGTCAGGGAGGTTATACCCTTTGAAGAATTTGCTGCGAAGGCTCCAATGTCTTCATTGCTTGCTTCACCATAATCCTCGTTGATAAAATTTCATCCAATAGTCGAGGCAGAACACCTCTACACACCTATAAAGAGTTTTATAATGAAGCCACGAACATCAACACATGCCAAAAGTAAGAAAACAAAATATATACACACATTAGAAAAAGGAAAAGAAAAAGGTGCATGCAGCCATGCACAAAACCTTCCTACTTGTAGATGAAAAAAACCCAATGTGTATGATACTCCGTATAAGCTATTAAAAGTCAAATGAAACAAACCAACCTATGAATTCCTGGAGACTACAATTCATCATGTCACTTTTGGTGCACACTCTGAAGAGGGTGTATAGTTGGCTGTTTGGATTTCAATCCACACCATTTTGGTGTTTGGCAAAACCTTTTTTTCCTCTAAAATCCCACACCTAGCGGTTTCTATCTCCATTTCATCCCTCTAAATCTCATAATCCCCTCTGTCCTGAAGTTTCTACCATCATTCTCCCTAATTATCAAACTTTGAACAAGTTCGCTAGAGAAGAGAACAGAAAAATGTTAATATAATAAACTCAATACTTCACTTGGAGAGGTTTCTCTTATCAGGAAAAAATGCCGGACATCTATTTTCTCAGCAACATCATCTTCCCCAAAACATATGGTTATCTTCTGATTATTTTTAAGAAACTTTATTTGAGCCATTAATTCTTATTTTTCCAAATAAAGCTTTCCCAAAAATTTCAAGTTATTTATCCAAAAACCTGATCATCCAATTTCAGTTTAACTTTCTAATGTTTCATACCAATTTTTCTTTTACCTCTTTTATCATTTATTTGGCGACAACTTTTTTTCTGAAAGATTAACCTCAATCCATCGTACGAGACAAATCAACCCAAAATTAACAACATTTCATTCAAGTAACCCTAATATTTTATTTTGGCTAATACAAAAGTAGCAATACTTGTTCGTACAAATAACCCTATTTTTCTATTTAAGTAACTCACACACTATCAGGAGACCCTACTTTTCACAATAACGTAACCTCACATTATTATAGAGAATATAAAAGGGTGGTCACACCATTAGCCAATCAGGTGGCTGGCAACATATTAGCATGCCAGCGGGTACAAAATACATTTTATTGGCATAAGCTGAAAACTTTACCTTAGAAGGCACATACATTACACCATTAGGAGTGACTAATATCTGTTGATTCAATTCCTTCAAAATCTGCAATTCTGGTGTGTAAGAACTAACTCCAAGGACATTTGATTTTGTCGGGACAACATTGCCAAGGCAGGTAGAAAAGCAAAGATTGTACGCAATAATCATGGATGGGTAGAGTGACTGAAAATCCAAAACAACAACTGGATCTGAATAGAAACCAGATTCTGGCTCCATTACAAGAGGTATGCACTCCATTGCAGGTTGGGAAGCTACCTGAAACGATGAAATCAAAGAGTTATCTGATGAAGTGATGAATGCAAATGCATAACAAACAGGAAGATATGTAAAATGTGCAACAGGAAGATATACAAAAAATCCAAAGCCTTCCAACAAAAATGCAAGTCCTTTGACAAGTAGACAGACTCACAGACCTCTCATAGCCTAAAACACATTGGACCAATATCTCACTTCTTCAAACTTAAAAACCTAACATGACCAACAACGCAACACTTGTAATTAAGAAAAGCAACATGAACATAACGATTGGTAGCTAGGAAGCAGCATTACAAAAGCAGCAAACAACCATCAAAACTGATACTCAGCAAAAATGCCAATGCTCTACAAATTCTGACTTATTTAATTATTAATGGTTGGTCGGGGGTGACCTAGCGACAGTAAAATCACAAAGGTGATATCCGGTCTCTGCATCAATCTTGAAGAATAAGCCAAGTCCATGCTTATCGATTGTCTTGTGCTGGAGAGATTCAATGTATGATGCCGCATAAAAAAAAATTGACCTCATTGCACAACAAATACAAAATTCAATGAGGTCTAATCATAAAAATAAATCTATACCAAAAAACAAAAAACCTTCCTTGAATTATTTACACCAATTGTTTTACCGTACATTCGTAATACATTTTACAAATGATTCAAACTAGGAACTTTTGGTTCTGATAATGAAAACAAAAACAAGAGAAGAGGTATTTTCAGAGTATAACTTCATAATAAAGGGAAAAAGGGAGGAATTTAGCTTGAAACATTTGTGAAAAACATGGTATACACATTCTTAATGCCATTTTTGTGGAAAAAACATGATACTTGATGACTTTTAAGCAAGAAATTTAGCTGTTAACTGAAGAACAAAACAAAGTCTCTTCAAAGATAATTGCCTTTAGTGTTTTCAAGTAGTCATCATACAGACTACAAAAAGCAGAAATTGAATTTGGACTTAGAAAGATAGAAATAAGCACAGTTCAAGTACAGTAGCAATTTTATAAATAAAAGACCTGGAAAGACAAACAGAAGTAGAGAGATCAAAACCTGTTGATATCCTGGAGAAATAAGAACATAATTCTGTGTATGGGCCAATCTCACAAGCATGGATTCAACACGATACTGAGAGCCACGAGACAAAACAGAGAAAAATTCAATTCCAAACACACGAGCTAGCTCTGAAGTTCGATTTATCTGCAAAAGAAATAAGACTCAGATAGAAGAAACAGAACATAGATACATACTAGTTGGAAGAAAAAGGTGGTCAATGCTCTTGCCTTCTTAGCAATGTACAACTAATGTTTACCATGTACAGGTATTGAGTTCTTCACTGAAACATGTGATGTCTCTCTAAGAATGGAGTTTGAATAAATAACAAGAGATAAAAGAAAACCCTAAATAATTTATTATAGCTGAAACCAAAGAAAACTCAGAAAAGGAAAAAATTTCAAGCCACTTGAATCAAAGTTACAAAGAAAGGTAAGGCAGAGAACCATTAATCAAGTATCAAGAAGACACAGATGATGTCTAGGGAAAAAGAGCTTCATGAAATAAAATAAAAATACAGTAGAACTTACCATATCAAGTTGGTTCACAATGTCAAAGTTCAGTGTTGCCCTCTCCACCATATACTCAATGCATCGGAATCTTGCTTTCCCTGGCCCACTTAAAAACCAGTTGTTCACTATTTTCCAATGAATCCATGGGACCTTTCGCCTCAAAACAGCTTCAGCCACAGCTTCAAGGGAATACATATTTAACTTCACTTCACTACGCACTAATCTCCAAACATTTAGTACAATTCTTCCGGTTACATGCAAACCACTTGCATGGGTTCTACCCCATTCATCTTCAATTATTGTATTGTCAACAAGAGCAGTATCAGAAATCAAAGATCCAGAAGAGACAGCATCACTTTTTCCCAAGTCAGAAGTATCCAGGTCTTTCTCAACTGCCTTTGCTTCTACCGGAATCCGAGAAATCTTATCAATTAAGTTAAGACCTAAATGAGAAGCCCTTTCAGCTAAAAATCCAAGTGAGCTGCCTTGAACATCCCACCCCATTATGATATCGGGATCAATTGAGACCGTTATGCTTATAAATTTGTTAAGCAAGTCCCTCTCTTCAGGAAAATCAAGCATCCTGCATTGGGATATTCCATCAAAGTTTCTGCAAATCATATGAGTAGCACTTGTTCAATATCCTCTAACAGCAACAAATTTGCAAAAGGACAAACAAAAATCATCTCTTAACAAGTTGCATAAACTGTTTACTTCATGCAAAGTGTGAAACACATATTCACGATATGATGAGGCTATGCCAATATTTGTTCGGATTTGGCAATGTTCAATGACATAAATAATGCCACTAAATGTATCAAGTACTCAATCGTGTGGAATGAAGGGAAAGGATAAGGACGGATGACCTCATGGATATCATTTCTAGTTAATATAGCTGCACCCGTATCTGAAAACACATACACAAAAAAAGGACGAACATCACGATCAAAGACAAAATAAGAACCTGAGTTTGGGACATGATAAATGGAGTCCTGACATCAGATACCCAAACATGCTGATTTGCAGGGCTTTCTTCAATTCTTACTCCCTCCGTCCCTTAATGTTTGCACCATTTGAGCTAAAAAGCTCTCAAAAAAACTGGGCCCGTGTTGCAAAAATTAAGGGATGGAGGTAGCACATACAGAATTACAAAGAAAATCCCATTCAATAAGTCCATTTCCAATAGATCAACCATATATATCAGAGCTTGAAGATATATTTCCAAACCTAAACAACATGCATTGAAACTAGTGGACCACTTAGCTTCTTAAACCAATCTACAAAAGGCTAACATGATAGTGATCCATGTTCCAGTTTGTGCATCTAAAACCGGTTCAGAGTGAGGACGAGAAAATCATTCATTTTATTATTGAATAACACAAAAGGATAACCATATAATTATGAAATTTAATTAAATTAAATTAAATTAGTGCACATATCAGCGAGGAGATAGAGAGAGAGAGAAAAAACAACATGAAGGAAGCTCTACAGATTTCTAGCACCGTTACCTTCCATTAGTCATTGATAAACCACGCAGAAGCACATGGATGTCAACAGGACTACTATCATTCTGAACTGCTATGACAATCATATTTATGGTATCAAGCTGTGGATCAGGTCGAAGATCTCCTCTTGATTCTGCTAACACCTATAATTCATTTGAAGAACAATCTTGAACAATACAACACAAAAACAGTAAAAAATTTATGCTAAACCAGAAACGCACAAGAGATTATTAAAAGAAGACAAATTATAGCATCACTTAAACCAAGAAAGTAATGACAGACTAAAGATAAAAAGATTAACAATGCTATACTGATAGACATCACGATCGCACTATGATAACAGAAATTATATGCGTCTGCAAGTAATGCTATTATTACAGCTGATAGCACATGAACACTA
This sequence comes from Suaeda aralocaspica, assembly GCA_016808085.1. NCBI lineage: Eukaryota > Viridiplantae > Streptophyta > Magnoliopsida > Caryophyllales > Amaranthaceae > Suaeda > Suaeda aralocaspica. Next base: position 4,124,637 of record PYUH01000009.1, read on the forward strand.
AGCTGCGTAATATTGGTATAGTAAAATAGATGTTAAAAAAGAAGGCACAATGCAAGAAAACAATGACAGGTTACTTTAGAAATTAGCTAAAATCAACTAATACCAAACAGTACATATCGTCCACACAGCAGTTCCTACATTTTTCCACACTAGACTAGAAACAGAGAATTTTGTTATTAGGAAAAAGTAAAGAAAAGATTTATATCATCTAATCTAACAGGTTTTAAAGCACAGCCTCGTCTGAAGAGCATATTAAAGTCCAAACCTAGACTATCTTACCTCTATACTCAACAGAGTTAGCTGTTGTCCAGCACCAACACTGGCAGGGTCTCTAAAGCCCATTTGACTGAGAGGAGTAGGCTTCGACTGCCCACTAGGTCCTGAAATCTGAGAGACGTCTTGTGACAACTTTGTACTTTCTTTCTCTCTCATAGAACTCCCTTGATCATGACATGGCGCTACCTCATCGTTCATTTGGACTTCTTCAATGTTTACATCTCTCTGATAATCTCCATCAAGTTTATAAATCACGGGCTTAATAGGAGACAAGTATGAGGAATCACATAACGGCTTTGCTTGAACAAGTTCTGGAAGAAGTTTGATGTGGAAATCAGTTCTCACGATGCTAAAAACAGCAATCACATTAGTAAAATACAAATGGAAAAATGATTCATTACTATACCTTTTTCTTCAAGCGCTAGCCATTTAAGAACAGAGTCTACAGATGGGGGTGAAATTGCTGGTGTCAACAAATAGGCACAAGAGCCATCATTTTGATAATGAGTCGGTACTCCCATGAGGGCATCCTGACATAAGTCACCAATGCCACACGGATGCTCAAAAACACTTTTACCGGAGCCCGTAAAAAATGGGCGAACATCATCTGCACTCCTATCCTGCGCTACAAGAGGATCACAAAAGGCATGCAAAACAAGAATCAGGAATCAATTATATGATAATGCAACAGCACCATTTTTACACTTTTACTATTAAACAACCTTCATAACTCATAAGGGTATTCTAGGAAGATATTCAAATCATTTAAATATTTAATACATCAGAGAAGATGAAAATTTTTCAGACATACTAAAATATCATAACTGACTATTATTTCCGNTCAATTAAGTTAAGACCTAAATGAGAAGCCCTTTCAGCTAAAAATCCAAGTGAGCTGCCTTGAACATCCCACCCCATTATGATATCGGGATCAATTGAGACCGTTATGCTTATAAATTTGTTAAGCAAGTCCCTCTCTTCAGGAAAATCAAGCATCCTGCATTGGGATATTCCATCAAAGTTTCTGCAAATCATATGAGTAGCACTTGTTCAATATCCTCTAACAGCAACAAATTTGCAAAAGGACAAACAAAAATCATCTCTTAACAAGTTGCATAAACTGTTTACTTCATGCAAAGTGTGAAACACATATTCACGATATGATGAGGCTATGCCAATATTTGTTCGGATTTGGCAATGTTCAATGACATAAATAATGCCACTAAATGTATCAAGTACTCAATCGTGTGGAATGAAGGGAAAGGATAAGGACGGATGACCTCATGGATATCATTTCTAGTTAATATAGCTGCACCCGTATCTGAAAACACATACACAAAAAAAGGACGAACATCACGATCAAAGACAAAATAAGAACCTGAGTTTGGGACATGATAAATGGAGTCCTGACATCAGATACCCAAACATGCTGATTTGCAGGGCTTTCTTCAATTCTTACTCCCTCCGTCCCTTAATGTTTGCACCATTTGAGCTAAAAAGCTCTCAAAAAAACTGGGCCCGTGTTGCAAAAATTAAGGGATGGAGGTAGCACATACAGAATTACAAAGAAAATCCCATTCAATAAGTCCATTTCCAATAGATCAACCATATATATCAGAGCTTGAAGATATATTTCCAAACCTAAACAACATGCATTGAAACTAGTGGACCACTTAGCTTCTTAAACCAATCTACAAAAGGCTAACATGATAGTGATCCATGTTCCAGTTTGTGCATCTAAAACCGGTTCAGAGTGAGGACGAGAAAATCATTCATTTTATTATTGAATAACACAAAAGGATAACCATATAATTATGAAATTTAATTAAATTAAATTAAATTAGTGCACATATCAGCGAGGAGATAGAGAGAGAGAGAAAAAACAACATGAAGGAAGCTCTACAGATTTCTAGCACCGTTACCTTCCATTAGTCATTGATAAACCACGCAGAAGCACATGGATGTCAACAGGACTACTATCATTCTGAACTGCTATGACAATCATATTTATGGTATCAAGCTGTGGATCAGGTCGAAGATCTCCTCTTGATTCTGCTAACACCTATAATTCATTTGAAGAACAATCTTGAACAATACAACACAAAAACAGTAAAAAATTTATGCTAAACCAGAAACGCACAAGAGATTATTAAAAGAAGACAAATTATAGCATCACTTAAACCAAGAAAGTAATGACAGACTAAAGATAAAAAGATTAACAATGCTATACTGATAGACATCACGATCGCACTATGATAACAGAAATTATATGCGTCTGCAAGTAATGCTATTATTACAGCTGATAGCACATGAACACTAAGCTGCGTAATATTGGTATAGTAAAATAGATGTTAAAAAAGAAGGCACAATGCAAGAAAACAATGACAGGTTACTTTAGAAATTAGCTAAAATCAACTAATACCAAACAGTACATATCGTCCACACAGCAGTTCCTACATTTTTCCACACTAGACTAGAAACAGAGAATTTTGTTATTAGGAAAAAGTAAAGAAAAGATTTATATCATCTAATCTAACAGGTTTTAAAGCACAGCCTCGTCTGAAGAGCATATTAAAGTCCAAACCTAGACTATCTTACCTCTATACTCAACAGAGTTAGCTGTTGTCCAGCACCAACACTGGCAGGGTCTCTAAAGCCCATTTGACTGAGAGGAGTAGGCTTCGACTGCCCACTAGGTCCTGAAATCTGAGAGACGTCTTGTGACAACTTTGTACTTTCTTTCTCTCTCATAGAACTCCCTTGATCATGACATGGCGCTACCTCATCGTTCATTTGGACTTCTTCAATGTTTACATCTCTCTGATAATCTCCATCAAGTTTATAAATCACGGGCTTAATAGGAGACAAGTATGAGGAATCACATAACGGCTTTGCTTGAACAAGTTCTGGAAGAAGTTTGATGTGGAAATCAGTTCTCACGATGCTAAAAACAGCAATCACATTAGTAAAATACAAATGGAAAAATGATTCATTACTATACCTTTTTCTTCAAGCGCTAGCCATTTAAGAACAGAGTCTACAGATGGGGGTGAAATTGCTGGTGTCAACAAATAGGCACAAGAGCCATCATTTTGATAATGAGTCGGTACTCCCATGAGGGCATCCTGACATAAGTCACCAATGCCACACGGATGCTCAAAAACACTTTTACCGGAGCCCGTAAAAAATGGGCGAACATCATCTGCACTCCTATCCTGCGCTACAAGAGGATCACAAAAGGCATGCAAAACAAGAATCAGGAATCAATTATATGATAATGCAACAGCACCATTTTTACACTTTTACTATTAAACAACCTTCATAACTCATAAGGGTATTCTAGGAAGATATTCAAATCATTTAAATATTTAATACATCAGAGAAGATGAAAATTTTTCAGACATACTAAAATATCATAACTGACTATTATTTCCGGACTAAAAAAAATCTCAAAATGATTGCAGTCATAGGAAAAAAAAAAAAAAAAAAAACCTGATGTTTCTTCATCATCACTTTCATACTTGAGAGAGTGGGATTGAAACAGTAATGACGCTGAAGTTTTAGATGCATCATCTTTCCAATTAGCTAATGGAGGTTTCTTATTGAAGGTCATGCTCACATAATCTCTAGACCCTTTCTGTTCCCTACAATCAAATGCATATGCAGGTCCCCCAGAGCTCGATGCAAATTGTTCTCCAGAGCTAACGTTGTTCAATTGAGGATCAGTTGGAAAATCATTTTTCTTTACATCTTCAGACACCATATCATTTAGTAGATTTGCACACATATCAACTTTACCAGCATAATCAGCTTCCGGGCTCTTTCCTTTATTTTCACACTTGTATAAGCAGCTTGAGGAGCTAGGGACAATTTGTGTCAACTTTTTTTCAACAACCATCTCATCATAATCACTCAAATCCAAGACTGTCTTAGGTCCAACCTCTTCTGATCTATTTATGCAGCGGGTTGCACCTTTTAATGAAGGATTACCAAGATTAGGCTCTTCATCTTTACAAGTTACAACAGAATTCACAAGATCTTGTTTCTCAATTCTGCCAGGACACTGAGTAGCGGCAGATTTTCCAAGTCGACATGCTTCTGTTTGGTCTTCTAACTGTACATGATTCAAGGTAGAAAATTCAACAGCCGGCAAGATCTGCTCCTCTGATGGCTCCATAGAAAACTCTAATTTTCTAGGAAAAAAATCAGTCTTGTCATTTGCCAAACTTTTCTCCACCTCACTTTTACCTGAATCAGAAGATTCAACCCGAAAGCTTCGCTTTTTTCTCATCAAGTCTCTTACAGAATAACTAGATAGTGTTGTAGAGTCAACTTCACAGCAATCTCTGTCATCTGCATACTGATCTGAATGGGAAGAACTAATATCACCAGTGCTTTGTTTAATTTCAGAGAAAGGTAAAGTGCCCCAATGCAATTTCTGCCTCTTTTGCTTGCTGTCAATGGTTGAGCTGCAATGGGTGATGATTTGGCGCTTGGAAGACACCAACTCTGAGCCCCTTTTTTTTGAGGAATTAGCAGCAGAAGACTGCTGATCATCTCCAGCACCATCCAACTGCGGAATATTTCGGTAGAATAAATCTTGATCAACACAAGTCTTTCCTTCAAAATCATCGGACTTCAATACATCTGTGATTGAATCAAGTATATCCTGGCACTCTTGCTGAGCTTCATTTTCATATTCAGTATTGACTTTCTCTAACACTTTGTCAACGGATGCAGTTGGCAGCAAGGGATTTAGGATAGTCTCACAGTGAAGTTCGTCATCTGAGTTCATTTCCTGTGCAGCCTGCGAGGAAGCAAGCCACTTCAACAATGCCACATCCTCTGGATCTGCACCCTGAAACATACAAATTGAGCACATTTATATAAAAGATTGATGATACAACTGTGCTTAATAACAACTTCAACGCAGACATCAGGGGTTAAATTAAGAAATATTCAGGTCATTGTTCATTACTACTTCATTCTACAAAACAATGAAGAGATAAATCATGTAATGAGGCAATGCTTTATTGCTTTACTAAAATTTGAAAATATATAAATCTGATTCCCAAAACATTTAAAGCAGCCCAACTACTGCAAGGAGCATGATCTACAAAGAAAGCTGAGAGCTTCGAATACCTTTGTATCTGCTCCTTCTGTCACTTGAAAAACATCCAGTTCATCCCCTCCTGCTTCACCTATTAATCGACTGACAGCATTAGCAGATCCGGAATGTTGTGACACCACAGAGTGCACTACGTTTAAGTCTTCAGAGGACTTCAATATAACCATATCTGAATTCATGGTACTTGTTCCCACCAAACTATCCTCTTTCCTTATTGATTGTATTGACAACACAGATTTCACATCTTCAGATGTAATTAACACTGCTTCGCCATATAACCTCTTTAGTTTGTCCACATACTCAACACCATTTGACAAGGTTCTTAAAACATCTTGAGGCGGTGGCCTTCCAGGACCATCCAGCATCTCTGCCTCATGCACTCCACTCCTTTCAAACTCTTCCTGTGAATGAACACGGTATATAATGGCATAGTCAGTACAATATGGCATGCAGTCATGTTCACTGAGCAACTCAATGCTGGAATAAGAGCGAACCTCCCAAATAGGAATAAGCGACTGAACCATTCTCACATCAGAATGTGTTTGAGAGAGGGATGTGTACATCTTCAACTGCTGATTCAAAACGTCTGAAAAATGACAATAAGAAATTTAACTGAAACAGGGGGGCATAACCTGGATGGCAAAATTTGAAGGGAGGATACACTGAAACGGATGAATATCAAACCTTCTACAGTGGTATCAACCTCAAGTTCACAAGTGCTTTGACGTTTTGTTAATTTCTCAACATGACTTATCGGAGAACCAAGTACACAAGGATATTGCCACATCCATTCATCAGGAATTGTTGAAGACCTCCAAGATAAAGGAGATGATTGTGAAATAGCAGCTGCACCTGCCTAATTAAAAGGATCCTGATTTAAATGCTTCAGCAGGTTGGAAACAGTTAATGTATCCAGATTATGCACTTGTCATAGACTAGTTAACTAGTTAGGCAGTGAAATGACCTGAGAATAAGAAGATCTGCAACCAAAAGCTTCTGCACTGAAGTGATCATGCTCAGCTAAAAGATCATCAGGCACTGGACGACGAAACTTCATTTTCACAAGATGCATATGGCCCATACCATATAAATTGTAGTCAACCTGATACATTTTATATTAATAAAAATACATACAAGTGAAGATAGCAAAAGGAGAGGAGGAGCAAAAAATATATCCTGAGATAAACACTTAACATTTAAATATCTCAGAACCCTTATGGAGGTTGGAGGATCATGAATTGTGTAAAATAGTTTATCAAGAATAAAAAAGTTGCACTTCTGAGAAATATGAGAAATTGAAACCCCCATAAAAAAGTTGTTTCATAATAATATACAGCAAATAGATGCAACCTACATAGTCATACACTATCAACTTAGCAAGACAGAACAAAGTTTGTTCCATTAAAACTTAGAAGGTATTCAAGTCATTGACTGCCTAGCATCCAGAAGGGGATATTGTGTTTTATATCCTATAACTTTCAGCACAGAATGTTTCAATTCCCAAGGCTTCATATAAGATCAGAGTCACACAAATAAACATTACAACGTACTATAACAACAAAGCCATAGTCCCAAAACACATACATAAACATTACTCCATAATTTATTTTTAAAAAAATAAAATAAAATAAAAGAAGAAGAAGAAGAAGAAGAAGAAGAAGAAAAGGAGAACAAGTATCTAGCTGTACACCACAAGAAATGAGCATGCAAAATAGTAAGCAATTAACTGCTGCTATGCTTGCAGTAATATCACAAAACTGAGTAGAACCTAAAATGACCAATGCTTGGGAAAAAAATATATATGATCTTCAAGCAATATTTTACACTAGCTTCCATAACAGATATATGGGCTAAAGTTTCTAATATTGACATAAGCATCCAGAATAACTTAACGTCAGTGCAGTTGTTCAAATTCCAAACTATCATTATAGTTAAAAAGTTAAAATGAAAAAAGAAAACAATGAAGATTGATGCAGGGTCGTAAAAGTCCAATCGCTTTCATCAAAAAATAAAATATCACATTATTATTTCATAGATTCATAGTCAAAACCCTAAAAAACACAGCTAAAAATAACTACTGCTCACTCCTGCTGGAAAAAAGAACATTTCTTTAAAATCTTTTAAGTGAATTTCTTTAGTAGACCTTCCTCTTGTAGTTATTAGAGAGATTCACTTAAAAAAATCTCTTCAGTACGAACAGACAAGCTACACTGGTAACTCCCTTATCCATTATGAGCCCCCTCAATTCTTGAAACCTACCATCAGTTCGCAATAAATAAAGAGAACACTAAGCATAAACATGATAGGATTGGGTCCAAAGCAAGCTTGGTCCTCAGTATCATAAGATTTGCAGTACACATATAAACATCTAAGAATTGAAATGAGTATTCACAGATACGGAAGCAAGACACAATATCATTTTAAGTCTTACAAAAAAAAAAAAGAAATATTCACTTCAAGTTGGTATTTATTACCAAAAATTGTAGAAGGAAGGGAATATGTGACTCATACGGCTGTAAGCACTTCTCAAAGACTGCACCACTCTGCACAAAAAGTCTCTAAAATTAAGAATGTGCAAGAGTTATTTAGCAACCATAAATACTCATCCGCCTAGAAATTTAGGCATACCTAGAGCATAAGTTCACTGAAAACATCAATGTTATTGTCTTAAAGATGCAAATGAATATCAAAGTATGTTGTATAAAGTCTACACATATAGATAGCAGAAAGGGAACTAGATTGCATTATTTATCTCAGAAATTTGTGAAATACTAGAGTCAAAACCTGAAAGCAAATATCAAAACGTAATGATCATAATAACAAATGATGCAAAATGATTCCTTCCAGCATTCAGAACAAATTTCAAATGTACGTATGACAGATATAGTAGTATCGCATAGACAAGGATCTGCAGAAAGCTGAAATCTGCAGCAAGACTGTAAGCTCAAAAACAAAATACTACAAAGACCACATACCAACAGGAGATTAGCAGCGCGAGAGACATCATGTGGATAAAATCTTTCACCTATCAAGGACGACAAACGAACGGAAGCAAAAACAATGAAGTAAAAAAAGTCACAAGAGCATTAATTTCAACAAAGCTCCTGTATAGAATGGCTAAGATTAATTTAAAAATATATGAATAAATACGTGACATAAACAAGTTAATTATCTAAATTCTTCAAAGAATTCAAAAATAAAGCTAACTAGTTAAGAAAAATGGCAACAACAGTAAGTATTGTACTATTGCACAGCGATTCAGTCTTCTTGGTATAGGGTTCAACAACATAACCATAAACTCACGGATTACTCCCTATAGGGTTGAATGCAGAGAACTCATTAATCTATCCAAGGTATTCTGCTTTTTAGAAAACTATATGACACTATAGTGAAAGAGATAAAATCATGGTTCTTGGCTTTTCATGTCATGCACCCATGCAAGGACCAAATCTTACCCAGATGTCTGAACACAAGGTTTAAACATGCGATGCTAAAAGGATACAAATATATCTTAAGAAATAACTCCTCCGTTGAATGGTATCCATAGAATTTTCTAGCACGGACTAAAGTGCAACTATGCACATGCTGTCTTTTTGAACCAGCATTGCCCTTGAGCTTCATAGGTCAAAAGTATTCAAAATTTATTAGCAGGAGGTAACGAAGGTAAAACAAAAATGATAAGCAACTTTAACCAAATGCTGAAACCTTGATATACCTTCAAAGCCTTCTCAACAGCAAGGGATAAAGTATTTTCATAATTAATTCCTGTATTTGTAAACAACCGAAACATAGCATTAAGGTACACAGATCAAGAAAGATGTAAGTTTTCGATGGTTAATAAGATACAACAAACTTAAGTAACTAGTATATTCAGATAAATCATTTACTATAACTTACATTTTGGGAACAAACAAAAATAAATATATAAAATGCCCATAGAACCAACAGACCAAGTGAAGGCAATTTAATTATATAAAAAGTATCAGATGTTCCTCAACAAAGCATTGCAATCTAATAACCTATGCCTTAAAAATCCACTAACAGTGAAGGAGACGATAAAAAAAAACCACAAGATGTTGACTCGAGGAAGATGGTACCAACAAAATTCACATCTAAAATATTTCCTCTCTCCACAAACATAACATGCAACAAAAGACTATCAATTGACTTGTTGTGCAATGTAACAATATTTCAGATTCAAACCACTTGACTATCTCAATTCTCAAAGGTAAGGACAAACTCTCATTTTCAGATCCATATAAAATTGTTATTGCTAAAATAGAGTCCCTAAGTTCCGACAACCAAAAAAATGGTAGAAGCCATATGCATATGCCTAAAAAGACTTGATGAGTCAAGATACTTTAGGAATTTGATGTCATCATTGATCATCTACAATTTTACATAAAAGTTGACGGGAAACTAAACAAATGAAAACATGAAAAATATTTGACATCTAGTACAATCAATATACAAGTTAACAAAAATAAAATAAAAACATACCTTCTGGATTTAGTTGCAGCGGTATTTCTGAGCAGGGAACGTAAAAATATGGTAAGGCCTACAAGATGTAACCAGGACCAACGCGCCACAATAAGAGGGAAAATTTTCAAAATTATCAGCTAGAGTTGAAACTATCAAAGTTAACAAATGAGCAGCATTATGCTAAGTAAGTATTCATTAGATTATATCCACATTATCAAAGAGGCTTATTCTTAATAGTTAACACTATTCTAATAAATATTCAGAAAAAATTAAAAATAATCATAAAATACATAGTTTAAGAAAATCATCCCACCTATTACATACAATGTACAGTGTTATTTGAAAGTGAACTAACTTATGCCTAAACAAATAACCTGACATGATCACTACTTAATCAATATTTCGGCGACCAACTGATAATGATGACAACCGGTATAATCTAGTTGGCTATATTTCAGACAAAACCATAAATATTTAAGGATTACATTTGAAATATGAGTTTCGAAACAGCAATTTTCAAACAATACACAAAAACAACACTGATAAAAAAGGGAAATCAATTTCAACGACAGTTGGATGAAAGGCAGTAACTGTTTCACTACATTCATTTAAACATCTTAACATTTCAAAAATACCTAAAAATTCATACAATAACATTGGCTCCGTTTGGTAGAGCGTAAAACATTTTCCATGAGAGTAAATTGTTTTCCTCCCTNTACACAGATCAAGAAAGATGTAAGTTTTCGATGGTTAATAAGATACAACAAACTTAAGTAACTAGTATATTCAGATAAATCATTTACTATAACTTACATTTTGGGAACAAACAAAAATAAATATATAAAATGCCCATAGAACCAACAGACCAAGTGAAGGCAATTTAATTATATAAAAAGTATCAGATGTTCCTCAACAAAGCATTGCAATCTAATAACCTATGCCTTAAAAATCCACTAACAGTGAAGGAGACGATAAAAAAAAACCACAAGATGTTGACTCGAGGAAGATGGTACCAACAAAATTCACATCTAAAATATTTCCTCTCTCCACAAACATAACATGCAACAAAAGACTATCAATTGACTTGTTGTGCAATGTAACAATATTTCAGATTCAAACCACTTGACTATCTCAATTCTCAAAGGTAAGGACAAACTCTCATTTTCAGATCCATATAAAATTGTTATTGCTAAAATAGAGTCCCTAAGTTCCGACAACCAAAAAAATGGTAGAAGCCATATGCATATGCCTAAAAAGACTTGATGAGTCAAGATACTTTAGGAATTTGATGTCATCATTGATCATCTACAATTTTACATAAAAGTTGACGGGAAACTAAACAAATGAAAACATGAAAAATATTTGACATCTAGTACAATCAATATACAAGTTAACAAAAATAAAATAAAAACATACCTTCTGGATTTAGTTGCAGCGGTATTTCTGAGCAGGGAACGTAAAAATATGGTAAGGCCTACAAGATGTAACCAGGACCAACGCGCCACAATAAGAGGGAAAATTTTCAAAATTATCAGCTAGAGTTGAAACTATCAAAGTTAACAAATGAGCAGCATTATGCTAAGTAAGTATTCATTAGATTATATCCACATTATCAAAGAGGCTTATTCTTAATAGTTAACACTATTCTAATAAATATTCAGAAAAAATTAAAAATAATCATAAAATACATAGTTTAAGAAAATCATCCCACCTATTACATACAATGTACAGTGTTATTTGAAAGTGAACTAACTTATGCCTAAACAAATAACCTGACATGATCACTACTTAATCAATATTTCGGCGACCAACTGATAATGATGACAACCGGTATAATCTAGTTGGCTATATTTCAGACAAAACCATAAATATTTAAGGATTACATTTGAAATATGAGTTTCGAAACAGCAATTTTCAAACAATACACAAAAACAACACTGATAAAAAAGGGAAATCAATTTCAACGACAGTTGGATGAAAGGCAGTAACTGTTTCACTACATTCATTTAAACATCTTAACATTTCAAAAATACCTAAAAATTCATACAATAACATTGGCTCCGTTTGGTAGAGCGTAAAACATTTTCCATGAGAGTAAATTGTTTTCCTCCCTTTCCCAATTTTACATTGTTTGGTACACAAAGGAATGTAAAATCATTTTCCATGAGAGTAAATTTTTCCTTACAATGATGGAAAACCATTTTCCTTCTAAAATGAAACGAAAACAATTTTCCTCTCATCCCCTTATACAACCAAACAATGGAAAATTGTTTCCATGAAAAATTGAAAACTATCTTCAATGAAAATCATTTTACATTGAAAATGTTTTACACCCTACCAAACGGACCCTAAAGCGAAATACGAAAAATCGACAAAAATCACAAAAGTCATACTCGATGAACATGAACACAAGCCTTCTGACCAGCAGGAGTAGCGCCATAGATTCTAATAACTGGCACTTCCTTCACAGTTCCACCTGGAAAAACAAACAACAATCGGATTGAATTTTTCAATCAGAAACCCTAGATATTCGTTGAAAAAAAATCATCAATTTCAAATCAAATTAGGGTTTTCTATAAAAATAACAAGGAAAGGTGGAAAAAGGAGGAAACCTTGGAAACTGCTGTAAGAAACGTCGAGATCAGGGATAGGAGGAGTCATGTAGTAGTCGGTTGAAACGATTCGAACACTGAAAACGTTTGAATTCTCCTGCGAAACTTCTTCCATGGCGTTTCTCCAATCGTTTTTTTTTTTTTATTTCTTTGGTACGAAAATAAAGAAATAAGAGAAGTTTGAAATGGTGTGAGATTGAGGTGAATGTTGATTTATTTGGCGCGGAGATTAGTGTAGGACTTTTAAAGCAATAATACATTAATACACACAAGCCATAATTATTTGATATATAAGCTTTGGATTTGGATCGCTTATTTACTTGCACTAAAATCAATGATATTGTTAATTTTATTCTAAGTCCTTTTTAATTAACTACTTATTACATTATGAATTACACCCCTATAATCTAATTTCGTATTAAATAAATAAAAGCATATTTGATAATTGTAGTCGATCTGCGCATTGTTAGGACCAAAATTCTAGTTAAATTAAGGAAATAGAGAATATAAGGTGAAAACAATAGCATATGAAATTATGTGGCTTACCACTTACCTTAGAGACGATGATGGGCCGGGCCGGGGCGGATTCGGGTCAGGCTTGCCGCGTTAAGCAAGACCTGTTTATCGGGCTCAAGCTGGGTCGGTCCTAGGTTCGGACCTAATTTTGTTGTCCAAAGCACATAATTTTGGAGCGGGTTATTTTGGGTCGGGTCCAAAAAATTAACTAACCTTCTTAATTTAAGTTGCCAAAGCCCGTGGGAAAGTTGCAGATATCGGGTCGGAAATATGATGCCAAAAAAAACATATTTTCGATCTGCGTCGGGTTGGGCTTTCGGGCCGGGCTCAGGTTGATCACCTCTAAGTCTTACTCTTACCTACACTATAATTTAGTATAGGAGATAATTCAAACATGAAAAAAAGGGATTACATGGATAGTGCTATAGTAGTACCTAGTGGAGTTACCGACTTAGGCCCAATTCTTCTTATCTAATTTTACTCATATGATGAATTGATGTTAATTTTATAGTCCAAATTATACGTTTAATAGTATATACTACTTTCGCCACAGATTAGATATTTGTTGCAACTAATTCGTGGTGGAGATAATAGTATATACTATACATTCATTGTTACGAAAGAATGAGAGTTCGCCTGACAAATATATGTAACTACTTTGTAGGGGGAACACACCGTTACATAGTCAAATATATTTATACTTTTTTTTTTTTACCAAAAGCTTAAAAGAATTGCAATGTATAACAATCCTAGGTCCAATACAACAAAACTATACCCTAACAATAATAATAATTTCTTAAATTTAATAAGTTATAAGGAAAAATTGACAATTACCACTTTTTTAAAACTTTTTTTTGTCAGCTACTACCTTTTAATTTTTATTTTTCTTTTGTCAATTACCACCTTTTAAAGATTTTTTTTGTTAATTAAGACATCCGACGACTTTTTCCGATGTGACTACTGGACAACGGGATTGACTCCCTATGTGCACCCCTATTTACTTCCCTCCTAATTCCCCCCCCCCCCTTTTTTTCCCTCCAACTTCTAACCTACTCTTTTTACTCAATATTATAAATCTAACCCTAAATCCTACAAACAAAACATGTTCAAACTCTTCTTCTCTAAATTTACACTTCAACAAACGAAAGTTAATGGATGAATACGTACTTGCCTCGCCTTTGGACAGATTGTATAACTAATCTTCTTCTGATTCTCAGTCTCTATTGTTGAAGCCTTTACAGAAAAACCCAAAATCAGCTTCAGGAAATAAAAAAATATCAACAGAAGAATAATCAAAGTTCATGGAAATTTTACCTACCCTTTATACTGACTCAATCGATTGAAGCTCAATTAATTGTCTTGATTCCCAATCGATATTTCTGTTGTGTCAGTACAGTGTAAATTTGTTTGAAAAAGTGGTAGGTTGATTGAGTGATTTTGTATAAATGTTGAATGAGTAATAGGAGTGTAGGATGGAGTGTAAGTATCAAAAAAATTACTAACAACACTTATTGAGTCAACCTCGTAGTCCGACAGTTAAACCGGAAAAGGTCATCCGAAGTCTTAATTAACAAAAAAAAAAAGTTTTCAAAAGATGGTAATTGACAAAAATATTTTTAAAAAGTGGTAACTGAGAAAAAAAAAAGTTTTAAAAAAGTGATAACCGACAATTTTTCCAAGTTATCATTAATGTGGCATATATGAATTTAAAGCGGTGCATGTTGATATATAGCTACGGATCCACTCCCAATGTATTGCCCAAGGCGGATTTCAATTCTTATATCCATATCTACCCAAACACGAGTGTACAACACTCAAAATAGTGCAGATGCAGTGCGAAACCCACCTAATCTACCTACAATAACTCGACCCGACCCGACCCGTTTGACATACCTGATTGTTACCAATTTCAGCAACCATTGTTCAAAAATGGCGCGCACTCTAAAATCAACTTCAGTTAATCAAATCCTTTCGATTGTCTCCCAATTCCAACCCAAATCTCATCTTCTCAGTCAATCGACATGCAGTTAGCCACTCAACTTGATATTAATTTTATTTTTAATGTTTTGATTAATCTAGGGTTTCGCTAATTGTTCAATTTACCTTTTTAGCAGGTATTTTCGCCTTTCATAATGTCGGACTTTCTCAATTTCTGGTTAGTTACATGAATCCTCAACTTATTAATTCGCATTATTATAATCGATTGTTGTTTACGGAATTTTTTTTTATTCTAATTTTTGGTTTGTTTAATTTTATTTCTATTTTGCTTCAATTAAATGCTAATTATAGTTTTAATTTTGCTGTTTATCAATTATGTTGAATTATTGGTAAGCGAAAATGATTAATTTTAGTTAGGATTATATCACCACTTTGTAGTTTGTCGCTTGAATTATACTGTTAATTTGTGATTAATTTTTTTTTTTTGGGGGGGGGGGGGGG
>PYUH01000009.1:4159719-4179904 GCA_016808085.1 Suaeda aralocaspica
AAATCCGGAAAAATTCGGAAAAATCCGGAAAACCGGAATTCCGGATTTTGTTTTCCTTAAAAATCCGGAATCCGATTTTTTAAAAATCCATTCCGTATCCGATCCGGTTTCCGGTTTAAAAAACCGGATATCCGATCCGGTTTTTCCGGTTTTCAAAAATCTTAATCGGAATTCCGATTTTTCGGAACGGAATCGGAAAATTTCGGACCGTAAATTCGGAACCGTAAAATCTTGCACACCCCTAATTAATCTAATCTCTCCTCAAAAAAAAAAAAAATTTATTATTATTAATCTAAATTAACCTAACCTCACATGCTAATTAACTTGAATATTTATTACGGAGTAATAGAAATGTCCCATTAATAACATATTACATATATGCATGTACAATTTGACAAACATTTGTTTCATCAACTTAGTGTGTAATAAATCCAACACTAATACACCTACATAATGGAATGTACCTTAGCAATTCTAATAATTTTGTACCTCTCTTTATAATTTTATTTTCATAATTTGACTACAAAACTACATTTTCTGTTAAAATTTTGGATGAGATTATTTTATTTATCATTTGTCATTTTTCATGTGTATAATAAATAGGAAGTGTTGTCCATTCATTGATACTAACTAGCTCAACAAGAACTTGCCTCCTGGGATCCTCCCTACCCATTTTTGTTAAAGCTCACATGTGAGTGTTTCATATTAATGAATTGTCGTGAGAATTATACTCTTTATAAGGTTGAGGAGCTACTCTCTTTATTTATAAGGTGAACTCTCTCTTACTGATGGATGTGATCTATATCCATATTTTAATAACGAGTACGGCCTAGATCAGTATTTAACATTATTCCAGTGCAAGGACTCTAAATCATAATCATGATCTATCAATCAGGGTTATTATTTACCTCATAGGCTCACATCACACGCTTGTAAATATCGAGTATAATCTTATATTACATTCACCATGTAGTCTTTCCAATCTTAAACGATCATTTTATTCGTTACTTAATTTTGTTGAAGAGGATGTATATGGATTGAAAATAAGGTAAACAAAAGTGTTACAAGTAATATACTTCCTCTGCTCTATATTAATTGCAAATCATTGACCAAAATGTCACAATTTTTGTCGAAGCGTTTTAATTAATATGGAGCAGAGGAATCACGGAGTAGTATACTACTGTATTCGTTCCCTTTTATTTGATACGTTTTGACTTGCATATATGTCATTTTACTTGTTTGTTCATAAATATCTCTTGTTGTATATATGTAAAAATTATAATCATTGAATACAATAACGCACTGATTGAAACGAATCAAACAAAACCTCACATGACTATATTATGTTGTATAAATTAAAAAAAATTTAAAAGATTCTCCTATCTTATAAATAGTGTTAACATTCAAAATGTATCAAAAATATAAATATTTAGAAACGAATGGAGTAGTATATTAAGTGTTTGGGCCAAAAGATGTTGGTAGTTGGGAACATAATCTTGTGGAGAAGTGGAGAACTACATTATCTGATTATCATATAAAAATTCGATTTTAAAATTGTTAGCTTTCCACATCTCCAATAAATGAAAAGTAAAGTAATCCGTAACTAATTAAAGAATTAAATATAAGTAGCTTTTGCTTTTCAGAGTATGGCATTTTCATTGAGGGCCTTAAGGTTTCGTCTAGCCTTTGTCAGCAGTCGTACTCAACTACTCATCTATGAAAAGTTATTTTCTTATTACTAGGTACGGAGTATAAAACTTTAGTTTTTAATTTATTATTTTTAAGGAAATACTCTATTTAAAAATTGAATTTAGATTTAGTAAATCTAATTGACTAAATAAGTGCATAATTAAAATCTATTTGTCACTTGGATATGAGCTTAGCAACAATGATAACTGATAACTTATTTACTAGTGTAAATGATGATATACTTGCTTTGAAAGGCTTTGATACTTCCCTACTATCCTCTTTTTGTTTAATTATCCCTTCTTCACGAATTTACAATTAGGGTCTGTTTACTTCAACTGAAAACAATTGAGCTGAACTGAAAGTTTTTATTTAAGGATTAATGAATAGCAAAATAAGAGAAGAAATGAGCTGAATTGAGCTGAGCTGAACTGAAGGATTTTAAACTGAATATTGACCTATTCATAATTTGAGAATATTTTAAATTACTTTCAATCTATAAAACATAATAGTCATGTGAAATCTTATTTTATTCAGGAAACAGAGGAAGTACTTCAATTCGTATCAATTTATCTTGTTACCGTCACAAAATCTATTTTATTAAGTTTAATTAATACAAGCAAAGTCATATACGAACATATTATCATGGATTAGAAATTTAGAATGCTTGTTTTCCATATTTGTCGGTCCATATTCAATATCACCACCAAGTTACCGAAAAGTTTGAGACGACCCTAAGTCAACCATCTTATCATAAATCTTATCTTATTTACTTTTTTTGGTTAACTAATGACCCATACTTAGTTTGAAAAAAGGAATAAACAAGTAGAGAGATTGGTGATTTGGAGTCTTCAGTATGGAGAGAAGCGCAAAACTATTTATTTGAAAATATTTGTTACGTTTATTTTTTTTTTTTTGATGTTGTATTAAAAATTTTACAAAATACATATATAAAAACTATACAATTAATTGAATCTAACAAGATTCATATTGAACATATATGGAAAAATTCATACAAATAATCCTAACTATTGGCGTTCACCTAATAAAAGACCGAACTTTGATTAATCCAAAAATGGACCCAACTTTCATGCTCATTTTCCAATTTTGGACCCTCTTAAATTTTAACTTGTAAAATCAAGTAAATCTTGCTAATTATCCGGTTTTTTTGCTTAAGCAGGACCTCCCGAAATCACCACCACAACCATCCCTTCCACCCGAAACCTCCAAATGTTAAGAAAAAACCGGATAATTAACAAGATTTACTTGATTTTGCAGGTTAAATTTTAGGAGGGTCTAAAATTGGAAAATGAGCATGAAAGTTGGATTCATTTTTGGATTAATCAAAGTTCGGTTTTTTATTAGATGAACGCACATAGTTGAGATTATATTTATGAATTTTTCCTTTATTTAAAGTTTCTCTTATTGAATGAAATATTCCTAAAGTAAGAAATGAAGGGAGTTAGATATGCCTTGTTGCCAACTTAACAAATCATACAGCTTTCTGTTTAAATTTATTGCTCCCTCCGTTTCACAATATTTGTTACGTTTGAAATATTCCATGCACGTAGAGAAACTTACAAAATTATAATAATTGAATATTAATAATGTATTCATTGAGACAAATCAAACAAGATTTCCGTTCCCTTTTGTTTGATACATTTTGACTTACACATATGCCAATGCACTTATTTGACTTTAAATATCTCTTGTTATATATATGTAAAAATTGTAATAATTGAATATTAATAATGCACTCATTGAGACGAATCAAACAAGATCTCATATGACTATATTATGTTTTATAAATCGAAAGACGAAAGTAATTTACAAGATTATTCCATCTTATGAATAGTGTCGAGATTTCAAACGTATCAAACATTTAGAAACGAAGGGAATAATTAATAAGGAATTCAATTGTCATTGCCTACAAGATACAATTTGAATCACAATAATTTTGAATTCCGAAGCAAGGAATTAATAAATGATTTTGTGCAATTTTGTCATGCCAATAATTGGTGGCAATTTCTTGTGTAGGAAGTAGGAACTAGAAATGTTAAAAGTGATCATTATATCATCATGACTATATCAATGCCATCATGAATTTACTAGTGAGTAGTTGTGGTTAATTACTACGTAATTGTTATGGAAGAAAATATTGAATGCTACATTGACAATGTACCTGACTTGTCATCAAGCATAAAGCATTCTCAGGAGTACATTGTTGTTTACTCCTTTGCCAAAATCCATACTAACTATTTTTTTCTTCTTCATAAATTAAGAAAAATCTAATGTATAGGTAAAATGTTACTCCATATTAAAGTTAGGATGTTTATTATACTTTGGATTCTTTTTGTGTCAAATGTGTTGATTTAATTCACAAATTAAATGTGTTGATTAATATAAAGATTGAGGTTAATCTCGAAAAACAATAGAATTTACTCCCTATTAAAAGCAAAAGGAGGAAATGTAAAAAATAGAAAGGAACACTAAAAATAAAAATTAAACAATCCATCATATGGAAACAAATCCGCCACGTGGCACCACCTTAGTTTAGAAATCAATTTTCAATGGTAAAAAATACGTTTAATGAAAATCGAACTCATGACCTTTGACATATGAGACACATTATTTATCAATTAAGTTATATGTCATTATTGTCAAATTTTCCACAACAAAACTATTATAACATGTATATCATAAAAAAAATAATAACTCACTAAAATTAATAATTTCTTTTCTACGTTAATAAATAAAATATGTGAAAAATGGATAATAATGAATATATATTTTTATGACAATTTTATGTTCATTTTGGGTGTGTTCGGCAAAACTAGCTGTAGTTGTTGGCTGTTAGCTTTTCAGTAGTTGTTGGCTTTTGAGTAGCTGTTAGCTGTCAAATAGTAGCTGTTGATAATATGAGTGTTCGGCAAAAGTAGTTGTCTGAGCAACAATAATAATAATAATAATAATAATAATAATAATAATAATAATAATAATAATAATAATAATAATAATAATAATAATAATAATAATAATAATAATATTGTTGTTGTTGTTATTATAGATTAAGATAACTGATTTTAACAATAAATTTTAACAAAAGTATGTTTAATCAGTTAAAAAAATTCAGATTAATCGAAAATTCAACAAAACAACATCAATAAGCATAAAATTTTGTATGGATTTGTATTAGGATGAGATTGAGGAAGAAGACATACCTTCTCTTATATCCTTCTGCACTTTTTTTTTCAGTATTTTTTTAGAGGGTTTTCTCACTATTTTAATTATGGAGAAAGTAACGTGAATGATGGAGGGAGTACTATACAGAAAAATATGGAATCGCTAATATTATGGTTGAAAAAAAGTCAAAATATATTATATATTTTTAAAAAATTACGCTGCTACTTTTTTCACACAACGCTATTTTTTTAAGCGTTCAATTGAAAGCTACTTCAAAAGCTAATAAACTCTAAAAGCTACTCTAAACTCTAATTCACCCAACACACATAATTTTTTAGAGTAGCTTTTTGACTTGGACTAAAAGCCAAAAGCTACTCTAAAAGCTGTTGCCGAACACAACCTTTATCTCTTTGTCAATATCACAATTGATTTTTTATTTGGACCCATTAAGTTTCTTTTGAAATCATGTGTTCAACAGTTCAAATGTAAACTCTATATTCAATTTTTTTTATCAATAAACATATTAAACTCACATTATATTCGCAATTATTTGAAACTTTTATATGACAAGTATAAAATATTTCATGGTTATCTACTGTAAATATCTGATATATTCCTATTTGTTCACTTAACATTTTAGTATGTTATAAAATTAAATTTAATTAATATATTTACAATATTTTAAATTTTGAAAAAGGCAAAACAAATGAAAGAAATCTTAAAATGAAATTTTATCAAATAATTCGGGGACCCGCCCGGGAACCAAAACTAGTTGTTTATTAAACAATGTGTTGATGAATATGGTTGATAGCGATTCACGACTCATACATCATTATATTCATATGTTGTTTATTCTATGAAGTACGCACCCATACATACATATGTAATAAAAACAATTTCAGTTCAACAAAAATCATTTTCTATCTTAAATAAATTGTTAACTATTTTAGCAAAAATAAGTTAAGATTAGCAGCATTAAATTCAGTTCAGTAAAAGTTAGTTCAATTTAACAAAAGTAAAGGGGAGAAGAACAACGCCTAAATCACTTGAGAACAAGAAACTTTGCAAAAAAAAGTTATTTAGTCGAGTTCGTAGATTCCAATATCCCGTAGGTGTGTTCTCTTTACGGGTTAAAACAAGAACTTGTTCGAATTGTATTTATTACCACCTCCGGTATCATATTAGGTAAACGATTTAACATTAAATAGAGAGGAAAAGTATAAAATCGTTGCAACTAATACGATAGTAAAACCTATTGAAATGAATTACTCCATAAAATAATTGTAAGCTGTTGGGCCTGATATGAAATTAACTTTGGCCCATCGTCTACTATTGCTAGCTAATGGGCCGGTGAGTGTTTGACAATGGAGTTAAAAGCACTTTTTTTGGCCCAAATTATTTTCCTTAAAAACTTCTTAATTGACCATTTGATTGACGACCGTAAGAAATTTTATAGGTCAAATACCTAATAATATCTTTTCTTTTGAATGGGTACTAGCCTACTAGTTACCTACGAACTTATTTGATAAAATTATCAAAATACCCAAATAACCAATATTCCGTAGTAGCTAAATATGACAACTTTCTACCTTCCTAACAACCAAACAACTCCACCCTAAGAAGTATTATTTTATGAAAATTTTAGATCGACCAAATTAAATAAATGATTACTACTAAAATTTGATTAATAATTATCAATTGCTGTTACAAATGACGAGTATGATTCTATATTTCTAGATATGTAATGACTAACAAAATATTATTATATAGAAAATACAACGACTTTTATAGTTAATGTTTCAATATTCCTTAATTCCTACCAACAGATTTAATTTATTAGTCCTTGTCAGTATTAGAGTCTTGTTTAAGAAACATATAATGTTATTAGTGTTCTGATTCTTTCAGATGTACTTGTTCTTTTTTTTAAGTTTGAATGATAATATATATATATATATATTTTGGCAATGAAGTTTGTATAGATTCGAGTATATTACATGGGATTAGTGGCGGGATGTCATACAGCAACTGCCACAGCTCGCCATTGCTGTCAAATGGCTAGCCTACATACAAGTGATTAGTGACCTAATGTGTCCATCATATCGTATTAGGCCATGTCGAGGCAAGATTATAATTTATAATAGTTATAGTGTGTTTTATTGTGCCTTATGTCTTCAAAATTACAAAGTGATCAGTGTAGTCCGATTCACAACCCAACTAAATTGGTTGCGCCTATTTCGAGCTTAGTGGTATTATGCGCCCCGTGCTGTTTTCATATACATATTGAATTGTGCCATGCTCCCTAGCCAGTAAATCTGCTATATTAATGTGCAAGTTGTGACGTGAAGAAGCAGAGACACAATTTCGTTGTATGGTCATATAATCATATAGTAATAAACAATTAAACAAATGAGAGGATAGGAGAAATAAAGCCAGCTGTGTCAAGCTGAGAGAATATGGCCTGTTCAGTGCTCCAACAGTCCAACTGAATTTATTTTGGTATATATTTTTAAAATGCTAGTCATTGTTTAGTAGATGTTAATAATTTCATTTAAGGTTTATAGAGGTGGGTATGGGAAGCACAACGTAACCTATTGATTGAACCATTGAAGTGTAATGTAAAGACGCATTTCGATCATAAATGGCGGCGCTGATCGAAAGTACGAGCTTCAGCTGGATTTTGGATTAGAAGGCTCCATATCGAGTAATCTGAAGCGAATGAACAATGCAACTATCGTCCATGATAAGTTCCACTAACGCCACCATACACCCTAGCCAGCTTAGCTTGTGCATCTGCATTAGTCTATATTGCCATGTGTACCGCTTTACAAGTAATCAGTCTATTAATGCTATCTTCAATATTACCTTAAGAAAAAGTAATGATGGACTGACGATGAAAGTCTAATATGCAACTAATTATATTCAAAGAGAATAAATTATCTTTATTAATTGCTTTAATGAAGATTTTACATATACAAAACAACGAACATTAGAGAGGTCTTAGGTTACAGTAAATAGTTTTTTTTTTGGTGCTAGGGAGCCACAAGGGCGGAAATGAGAATCGATTCTAGGATCTCTTGGAACCAGGAGGGAAGCTTTTACCACTTGAGCTATCCCTCACTCTCAGGTTACAGTAAATAGTTAGTCGTACTGTACCTTCTAATGCCCCAAACTTTGCATGCATCTGCAACTAGAAATCTAGTGACTTCATTTCTCATCATGCTTATTAGTTATTACTGCACACTAGGCTTATTGCTTTTAGTTGCAAAAGTAAAAAAATAAAAAATAAAAAAATGACAAAATAAAGTTTTACAAAGAGACACTGTTAGGAATTCCCCTGCCGGTGATGCCTACGTCACTTGAACGACATAATAATGTGAAGGGCAACTTAGCAGGACCAACCCGATTATTCTTCAATTCTGTATCATTGTTTCTTCCAAGGATACCGGCTTCAATTTTATCTAGCGTTTCATTGAACTCTTTAAGGGCTTTTATCGGTGCATCATCAGAAGTCCATCCTCGCTCTCTTTGTCCAAGAAAGAACTCATCTTCCGAATGCCTGGATATAAGTTCTATCACAGAAACACAGACCATTGTTCGGAGTTGGCTAGTTACTGTATCCAAAAAGACACGGTCTGGATTTTTCGCCAGCTTGTCATACTCGCTTGGCTCTGGCATGAACCTTCGGCTTATGGTAGGCCGGTTAGGCATGTATCCACCATAAGGGTATTGTCCGAAGTTAAGTACTGCATGAAGAGCTGAAGCCACCCATATAATGGTAGTGCAAGTTTCTATTAACTCACCCAAAGTTTTCATTTCTGGCCACCATGTCTCATCCTTCTTGTCGCCATGACCTACTTCTCGGATCTCTTTCCACCAGGATTGCAATTCAGGGTCATTAGCAACCATATCATCAGATTTGTAGTAAAATGAGCAATACTCTTTGACCCATTTCTCGATTGCAAACCAAATTTCAAGCCCGTCAACAGCATATGGGTAGTCTTCTATGAGTAGCTTGTACCCATGAGGGCTCGGTGGGTCCTCAACAGCCATTCCCCTGAAATGACAGGAAATCTATAATTTATTAGATTGGAGATATGTTTTAATTGGATACCAGATTGACACAGGCAAGCAATAATAAGTTCATAATATCATAATCATTATTACAATTAGTCACCTCAAAGTGCCCAAGCTAAGCTTTTTTTTTTTTTTTCCACAACAAATCATATCTGAGTAGTTGTGTGTTCAAAGATTACCTCTTCATAAGGTCTCTTGGAAGAGCTTGGTCAGTGAAAACCCAGTCCTTGTACAGTGAGGATGTCCATTCCCCAACATACTGTCGGGTATAGACAGCTTGTTCAAACAACCCCTCAGCATTCAGAGCAATCTGACGAGCAATTGTATTTACAGACATAGTGTAACGGAAGTGAGGATGCAAAAGTTTGTGAATTGGGTGAAGTGAACTCAAGTTTCTATGCGAAGCAATTATGAATGGTTCTATCACTGCGTGAGTGTGCAACCTATCAAAAGTCAAAACACAACAAAATGTCAGAGATCAAAAGATCATGATGCTATCCACGTGGCCTGTATAGAGATTTAAACTGCATAAATTAGTAGTACCAGTGGCTAACAAGTTGATGATAAGCAGCATCATTAACAGTTACATAGGTTTTGGCCAGCAACCAAAGCGAGGCGTAAACCCCTTCATTGGAGGGTGTGTACACTTTGCTATCAGCACCATATCGATCCCCTTCAGGATGTGGTAGGCTTAACTCAATTACCAATGGCTTTAAAGTCCCATCTTTTCTTAAGAAGAGGAGTGTCCTGCTAGCATAGACTCTCGAAGCAGTTTCTTCGTTTATTTTCCTCAAGAATGGCATTACTGTGTCATGGTGATCCAATATGTATAGCCTATTTTCCTCGATTGCCTATACGAAGTGAAATTCAAACAAAAAAAATATAAGAAAAAAATGGTTTAAAAGAGGTATAATATAGTTTTAGATTACAACTTGGAAAGATTGAAAGTGTTGTACAGAAATATTGTTACCTCTTTTACACTTAGCCCCTCTAGGTTTCTTTGAATACTCTCTTTTGTAATCGAGCTGTTTTGATTTCCATAAACTTTGGGATCAAGTTTACTAACTGGCGGAAACTCCTGCATAAGGAGAACAGATCAAGATAAACAGTGAGCATTTTGGCCCATCACTTTGCAACTTAAACTAAGAAAATTTTGAAGTAAAAATTTGCATCTTCAAGAATTAAAAGTTAAGTAACTTATAATGAATGGGCGAACTAGCTGTCTTGTTACCTCTAAACGACGAATGACAAGGGGATGTATACCAGCTAGCATCTGCCTTGCAAATTCTTCATCAGTCTTCCATGCCGTCTCATTCTCTGTGCACAGAAAGTAATATATAACAATTATGTATACCACTTCCAAATCTTTTACACCAGAAAAAAGTTGGTACATTGACTAGAGTCCAGGCTAAGGTTTACCCTTGACTATATGAGGTTTCGGATATCTCAAAAGTGCTGCACCATCACTTCGGAAAAGGGCTTTCAGGAATTTGGTTGGGACATTTTTCCTAAAGTTATTAAATGGTGGACTATCTGGAATCGTGATTGCTCCCTGATGCATGTTCATCACGTCTTTAAGACTATCAAAACTTTTCGGTGTTGAATCAACTATTGCACTCAGCATACCAAAGATGGCTCGAGTTAAAGACTTGACTGCACCGCCATAAAAGTCAGATAGCTTGATGTGTCCAAACTTTTCATCCCTTGGAATATAGATTTCTCCGCTTTTGAGCAGCGACAATCTAGTTTCAGTTTTAGGATCTGCACACAGGTTTCATATTAGTATGAAAAAAGGGACGGTACTTAACATTATAAGTAGTAATCTGGCAGTAAAATATAAAGTCCTTGATGATGCAAATGAGAAATAAAGCAAGTCATCAAGGCATGCATGGTAGGGCTGGAAGCAACTAATGTTATTATGCAAACCTGTGTTTGTTGGTGGGCGGCCTGTTCGTACTCGACGTGGATAAGGATATTCATCAGACCCTCCCAGTACATGACGGACATATTTTGAACCCTTCTCCGGTTCACCTAGATCATTGTAATATGCATAATCATAAACACGTTCCCATTTCTCTAACATTTCATTATCTCTGTTTGTTCCTCTCAAAATTTGCAGCTCTTCTTCTCTATATTTACGCAATGGTGCAGGAGTTCTATGAGGTAGGTAAGTCTGCACAAATCAAAAACAGATAAGTTGACGGGGCAACCAAATCAATAACCATTACATAAGTTATAAATTTGTTCTTTTTATATAGTTTGCTACAAAAATCGCAGATTACTACCTTATTAGTGAAAAAAACACGTTCTTTTTGGTTAGCATGAACGTCACTAGCCGGATAAACCCATGAGTTGCAAACAAAGTGGACATCCCCGTGACCAGGGATGTTTTGTAAGGTGATGGTTCTAAGGTAAAATTCTTTGTTATGGTTATTTTTTACTATTATTGCCCCTGGAAGACCGAATTCCTCATCCCAATCAATTTTAACATTGTATTCATATTCGCCATGAGCCAAATCAGTGGAATGCTCAACTAGTTCTTGTAAATATGATAGATTTCCAAGCTTCCCTTTAGAGCTAGCTGAAAAACAAAGCAATTTCCCCTGTCAATATAGCTGAAGCACATAAATATTTGTTATTTGGAGATATAAGTGATAATTTGGTCTGCATTAGCTTGAAAAGTTTTCTAATACTTGTATGAATTCTACTTAACAGATGAAGGAATATGGAGTATGAACTAACATTTGTGACTTGTACACAAAAATCCAATTTCTTCCAAAGCTATGTTAACCCATTATCTCGGGCCAAAACAGTAAAGACTACCAAATTAATCTTGTAAATCCCGGCTTTTTAGCAAGGCCGAGCCAAAAATTTAACTAAAACTCGAAAAAAGATGTCCAAAGTAAATCCCACTTATAAAGTCTTCCGGCTAATAATCCAAGCTTAAAAGTTGATCACTTCTATTCCATGTGAGTGGTGAGAATTGAAATCGAGAGGAAATTAAGCTCTAACTAACTAATCTATCTATGTTTAGCTTCTTCGATTTGAGTTGAATCCTTCCAAGAAAAAAGTCATTTTAGTTGTGTACATGGTGCATTGGGATTGGTAAGAGTCTTAAGATATTATAAGTACGTTAATATAGGGAGATTAAGGTTTAACTTAATTGTAACGTTTGTAGCAGATGTCATTGGAACTAATTGCAATCATTTGTCTTGGGGAGTGGGATGCATAAGAATGAAATGCTGGACATGGAAAGTAAAATTAGAGCAACATAAATCAATTATGATTGCCCTATAGTGTTTCAAACCAAACTATCACTTTAACCCCTCTATGATTATAAATAGCAAAATAACCTAATTCAGAGCTTGATTGTCCGCTATCCAGTCAAATCTAACATGGTACCATCAATCTCAACTTCAATTGGACAAATACTGTCATACAAGACTAAAAGTCAAAATTCTCAACATCAATCAAAATATAACTTTTGGAGCTTCAATGAAACCTTTACAAATCACTAATTATAAAAACAACTACTTGTAATTATTCAAACAACAGAATAACAAAACCTACGAAATCCCTAACAATTTAATTGTGACGATTTGAAATTTTTTCTTTCTACGTTATATAAATCGTTGCAACTAATTTTGTTGCGGAGGTAGTAAAAATTAAAGACTATTCAAAACTAAAAAAAAAAAAAAAACATACCAGGATCAAGAACAACAGCACTAACAAGCTGAAATGAAACCTTTTGTCTAACCAAAGCATCATCACCTCCAAAAATAAAAGTTATGAAATTTTCAAAAAACCCAGAAATTGTCTTCTTCTTTAATATCACTTTTCCTTCAATGATCACATTTTCAAAAATTGGAGTTTTTGCTTCTTCTTTCTTTTGAATTGAAACATTATTATTAATGTTTGAGTTTCTTACAACAACTAAATTTGAAGTTTTTGTGTTTAAAGTGGTTACTTTTGGCTGATAATGATGAGAAATACTGATTTTTTTTGGGAAAATAGAAATTGAAGGAGGTTTTCTAGAACAAAACGAAGATGGGTAATGAATTTTAGCACTACCCATGTCATATTTTAGAAGATTCATCATGATTAATTACTGATCTAAGTGTTGTGGTTAGTGTTTAATTTGAGTAATAATGCTGATTTTCATGGCCTTTTTATTGTACATTGCATTGCACTTGAGTTGACTAATTTATGATCTCCAGCATGCGTTTAGACTTGAGGCACTCTAATAGAATAATACAAGTACTTGTTTGTTTATTTGACATCATAGGCTGTCATTTAATTAATTGAGTATTATGATCTGTTAATTATTATGCAATCGCGTTAACCAACCCGCAAGTATATGACGACATATAAGTTTAGACTGTGTTTTAATGTATTAAAGTATTCTGGTTCGTTGGTCCAACCAGTCTGGTTCGGTCTTGGACTCGTGGACACTGCACACCTCTTTGGTGTATGCAGATATGTCACGAATCCTATTACATACAGCCATATAGATAGATAAGCTTCCTTTCCTACATTCTTATCATTTACGGAGTAATAAACTTCAAATTAATCGTATAATTTTTGTGAATTTTATATTAGCGAAATATTTTATTTAGTACTACTAGTACAAGTACCAACTCCATTGATAGATTCTATGTCACAAGAGACAAAATTTATTCTAAGCTTGACTTCAATTAATAAATTATTTTTAAGTTTACATCAACCTAATCGAATTAATCAGTCCTTGTCTGTATTGTCATGCAGCAAATTAATAAATAGATAGCTACATAAGTTTATCTATTTCTTTAACAATTGAATTTTATTTTATTTATTTTTAACAAAGGAAATTGAAGATGGTTGGCTCACCCTATAGAAGATTTCTAAATTAGCCATGCACATAAAAAAAGTGCAAGCTGTAATAGCTTGAAGAAGCAGAGACGCAACTCCCTTGTGAATGTATATAGTCAGCTATTTCAAGCTGAGAATATGCTCTTTTTAGTACTCCAATTATCCATTTGACATGCACATGCTTATCAAATTATCATAGAGCAAATTGCATGTTTAAATTTTTTTTTTCCCAATCATTTAATTGGTTTGGGGGTAATATAGTAACATGTGAGGGCTAACTTAATTGGTCAAAGGTTTTCTTCCGAATATATGAGGTCATAGAATCGATTCTCATCACCTGCTCTTATGTCTCCTTTAACATCAAGATTGAGTTTGTTAGTTAATCACTTAGTCTTGCTCAGGTTGAAGCATACATTCAACCTTATAGACCTACAATATATGTACTCTATAAGACTATAACTGCACCTTACCATCAACTTTGCATCAATTGCATATTTGCATGTATATACAAACTGAAGTCATCAAAAAATAACATTACAACTTTGAGAATATTGCATTACATTACTTAGGAAAAAGTAAAGTCAGATGAGAACTTCACAAAGAGACACTGTTAGGAATTCCCCTGCCAGTGATCCCTACTTCACTAGAACGGCATAATAGTGTAAAGGGCAACTTAGCCGGACCAATCCGATTCTTCAAATTTGGATTTTCGTTCCTTTCAAGGATATCGGCTTCAATTTTATCTAGCTCTTTGTTGAATTCTTCAAGCGCTTTTATTGGTGCATCATCAGAAGTCCATCCTGGTTCTCTTTGTCCAAGATAGACCTCATCTTCCGAATGCCTAGATATAAGCTCTATCACAGAAATACAGACCATAGTTCGGAGTTGGCTAGTTACTGTATCCAAAAAGACACGTTCTGGATTTTTCTCCAGCTGGTCATACTCGTTTGGCTCTGGCATGAACCTCCGACTTATAGTAGGCCGGTTAGGCATGTATCCACCGTAAGGATATTGTCCAAAGTTCAGTACTGCATGAAGAGCTGAAGCCACCCATATAATGGTAGTGCAAGTTTCTATTAACTCACCCAAAGTTTTCATTTCTGGCCACCATGTCTCATCCTTCTTGTCGCCATGACCTACTTCTCGGATCTCTTTCCACCAGGATTGCAATTCAGGGTCATTAGCAACCATATCATCAGATTTGTAGTAAAATGAGCAATACTCTTTGACCCATTTCTCGATTGCAAACCAAATTTCAAGCCCGTCAACAGCAAATGGGTAGTCATCTATGAGTAGCTTGTACCCATGAGGACTTGTTGGGTCTTGAACTGCCATTCCCCTTTAAAATGACAGAAATGAGATTTGTCAGAGTTATAACAAAAGAGAATAGTTTTGGGTGGATACACAATTAACATTGCTATGTAAGCAGGGCTGCAAATTGTCAGACATTATTATGTTAGTAATAGAACTGATAAGACTCATGTTATATTGTCAGCAATTCTACTGCAGATAGATTTTTAACATACCATAATCAAAACTACAATTAAACTTAAAAATTGCTGCATAGTGAATTGATGTTATATGATACTGCTCTAGGTGAAATCAATAGTTTTGGTTTATGAATATCTCCTTGTTTCTCTTAGGCTTTTAGGTGCCTAGAATTTTGGTTTCTCATCAATTCATATTTGAGCAACTGTGTGTTCAAAGATATTCCGTAACAGTGATTACCTCTTCATTAGGTCTCTCGGAAGAGCTTGATCAGTGAAAACCCAGTCCTTGTACAGTGAGGATGTCCATTCCCCAACATACTGTCGGGTATAGACAGCTTGCTCAAACAACCCTTTAGCATTCAGAGCAATCTGACGCGCAATTGTATTGACAGACATGGTGTCACGGAAGTGAGGATGCAAAAGTTTGTGAATTGGGTGAAGTTTACTCAGCTGTCTATTTGAAGCAATTAGAAATGGTTCTATCACTGCGTGAGTGTGTAGCCTGTCAAAAGACCAAAAAAAACACCATTCCTACAAGTCAGATCAAAAGATCATGACGAAATTTACATGTACAATTGAGATTTTAATTGCATCATTGTATGAACCAT
Source organism: Suaeda aralocaspica (assembly GCA_016808085.1). NCBI lineage: Eukaryota > Viridiplantae > Streptophyta > Magnoliopsida > Caryophyllales > Amaranthaceae > Suaeda > Suaeda aralocaspica. Next base: position 4,175,609 of record PYUH01000009.1, read on the forward strand.
ACCAGTGGCTAATGAGTTGATGGTATGCCGCATCATTAACAGTTACGTATGTTTTGGCTAACCACCAAAGTGAGGCTTCAACTCCTTCATTGGCGGGTGTATACACTTTGCTCTCAGCACCACATTGATCCCCATCAGAGTGTGGTAGGCTTAGCTCAATTACCAATGGCTTTAAAGTCCCATCTTTTCTTAAGAAGAGGAGTGTCCTAGTGGCATAGACTCTCGAAGTAGTTTCTTTGTTGATTTTCCTCAAGAATGGCATTGTTGTGTCATGGTGATCCAATATGTAAATTTTATTACTGTTGATTGCCTGAATGAAGTGACAAAATAATAAGAAAACTAAGAAAAAGGTTTTATTGTTTTGATTCATATTAAAACTCATGAAAGATTGATACCGTTGTAGAGAGTCATTACCTCTTCTACAGTTAATCCATCTAGGTTTCCTTCGATACACTCCTTCGTAATTGAGCTGTTCTGGTTTCCATAAACTTCAGGATCTAGTTTACTAACTGGCGGAAACTCCTGGATAAAAGGGACAAAACTTGTTAAACTGTGACCATTTTACCCCATCACTTTGCAACATAAAGTTGAAAAAATTGTTAACAAAGCTTGTTAAACTTGAAGTAAAAATTTGCATCTTCTGAAATTTAAGGTATTTTGTAAGATACTAATATGGATGATAAAATTGTCTTTTTACCTCTAAACGCCGAATGACTAGAGGGTGTATACCAGCTAACATCTGCCTAGCAAATTCTTCATCAGTCTTCCAAGCTGACTCATCCTCTGTACACAAAAAGCAATAACAATTACACCACTTTTAAAACATTTACAAGAGGCCTAAGTTGGCAAATGAATAGATATTGAGCCAATATTTACCCTTAACAATATCAGGCTTTGGGTAATTCATAAGTGCTGCACCATCACTTCGGAAAATTGCTTTCAGGAATTTGCTTGGGACTTTTTTCCTAAGCTTATTAAGTGATGGACTATCTGGAAGTGTGATTGCTCCCTCATGCATATTCATCACATCTTTAAGACTATCAAACTCTTTTGGGGTCAAGTCAAATACTGCATCCAGCATACCAAAAATTCCCTGAGCCAAAGACTTGACAGTATCGCCAAAAAAGTCAGACAGTTTGATATGCCCAAACTTTTCGTCTCTTGGAATATAGATTTCTCTTCCTTTGAGAAGAGACAACCTTGTTTCAGCTTCAGGATCTGCAAACAAGTTGCATTGTACAAAGAATAAATTGCAGGCAAAATTAAAAATACAAGCTAGTAATTTGGCAGTGGCATGTTTATAAATTCTTTGAAAGTGCAAATACAAAATGAAGTTAACCATGCAGGGGAGGCCGGAAGTTATTTAATGCGACTGTACGAACCTGTGCTTGTTGGTGGGCGGCTTGTTCGACCTCTGCGTGGATAAGGATATTCATTGGATCCTCCCAATACATGACGGACATAGTCTGAACCTTTCTCTGGGCTCCCAAGATCATTGTAAAATGCATAATCATAAACACGTTCCCACTTCATCAGAGTTTCATTTTCTCTTCCTTTCCCTCTCAAAATTTCTAGCTCTTCTTCTCGATATTTACGCAATGGTGCAGGAGTTTTATGAGGGAGGTATGTCTGCACAAAATAAAAATGGAGAAATATATAGGGAAACCAAATCAATAACCAATACATAAGCTGTATGAATATATGTTTTGTTCTTTTCATCAGATACTGCAAACAACCATTGATAGACCATGAATAAAAGATTACCTTATTAGTGAAAAATACACGGTCTTTCTGGTTGTCATGAACGTCACGAGCCGGATAAACCCATGAGTTGCAAACAAAGTTAACATCCCCATGACCTGGGACATTTAGCAAGGTGATGGTTCTAAGGTAAAATTCTTTATCATGGTCATTTCTTACTATTACTGCCCCTGGAAGAGCAACCTCCTCATCCCAATCAAATCTCACATTGTATTCATACTCTCGATGTGCCAGCTCACTGGAATCTTCGATCAATTCTTCTAAATATGATGGATTTCCGAGCTTTCCCTTGGAGTTTGCTGAGAAATAAAACAATTTGCTCTAGTGAATATAGCTGAAGCACATATACATGCATTTGTGTTGTAGAGATAACCAAAATCTTAACCAAAACAAAAGTTGTCCAAAATTAGATAACCAAAACCAAAAGTTCTCGATAGACAAGCTTGAGTAATTCACTTCAAGTCTTGAACCTAACATAAAAGATTATCCTTCATACATGACTTCTAGTCTTCTAACAAATTACCACTTTACCACCTCTAAGGCTATTACTCCCTTCATCCCAAATTACCAATTTACCACCTCTATGATTATTATTCCCCCCGTCCCAAATTTGTTGATGCGTCCACTTTTTCACATTTTTTTACGTCCGTGCAACTTACAATGTTAATATCTCGTTTTTGACATGATAAAAAAAGACAAATTAAACAAGAACTTAAATGACTATGTTTTAACTTATATTAATACTAAAGTGACTTAAAATTGCAGTGTTAATAGTGTTAAAAGTCAATATGTAGCAACTCAAAAAACAACTAAAACAAACCGAGCAAGTATTAATCAAACAAGGAATAGCTTAATTTAAAGCATGAGTGCTATGCTTTTCAGGGTCCGTTTGTAGGGTATAAAACATTTTCACTAAAAAATGGTTTCCATTTTACATTATTAGTTTGGTGTATATTATTAAAATGTAAAACTTGAAAAACCAGTTTCCACCATAGTGAAAACATTTTCCCACCAAATTGGAATGAAAACATTATCAATTACAACGGAAGTAAATTGAGTTTCATTCCAATCAAACAATGAAAAATGCTCAAAGTAGAAAATTTTACATGCAATAAAAGAACAACAAAATTATGAATATGTTTTTCATGAATAATCATTTTCGTCGGAAAATGTTTTACCCCAACCAAACAGAACCTCAATCCACAATCCACATGAGTACTGCCAACTTCAGCTTGAATTAATACTCATTTTTAGTAACCATAGTTGAAACTCTCAACTTCAAATCAAAATTAACTTCTGGGGTTTTTCAATGTTTCATGTAGGTATGTATCCTTAGAAAACAACCAAAAGTGCAGTACTTGAAATATAACATAGAGTAAAAAATAAGATTAAAAATAAAATAATTCAATATAAAAATAAAAATTGAGACATGCAAATATAAAATAAAAAGATTAAAGTTAAATTAAGAATAAAGGTTTACCAGAATCAGCATTAACAGCACTAACAAGCTGAAATGAAACCTTTTTTCTAACCAAAGATTCATCACGACCAAAAAATTTCTTAACATTGTCTTTAATCCCAGAAATTGATTTCTTCTTCAATATTACTTTCCCTTCAATAATCACTACCTTATTACCAAAATTTAGAGTTTCGTTGTCTTCTTCATCATGAACTGAGACATTATTTTTGTCAGAGTTTTTTATGACATTTAATTTAGCACTTTTTGTCTTTAAAGTGGGTAGTTTTGAGTGATGTTTGGGGAAAATACTAAATTTTTTAGGGAAGAAAGAGATTGAAGGTGGTTTTTTGGGACAAAATGAAGATGGGTAATGAAGTTTAGCACTACCCATGTCATGTTTTAAAAGTTTCATCATGATTAATTACTGATAAGTGTTGGGAATTAGTATGTAAATTTGTAATTATGATGCTGAATTGAATTTTCATGGCCTTTTATTTATGGTGCATTGCACTTGACTTGGTCAATATATGATCTCGCATGTTTAATTCCATTTTAGGTAAAATATTTAATGTTTATATACAATTCTATATACTACTTATTTTTCTTATTCATTGCAACACTTGAGTATTATCTGTAAGATATAAAAAATTATAGTGTTACAATTAATAAGAAACGGAGATACTATTTTCTATAAAAAAAAATTATATATATGTATAGCTATCGAGTTAGACAACTCAGTTAAAGGAGATGTTTTTTGTAATTTACATATATGCCGTGATGATGATGGGGGTTTGAATGCTTGAGACGACTTTTAGGAAATTTTTGTTTTTTTAATTAAGTTATTTAATTAACCTTATAACTTCAAAATCCACGAATTACTTATAAAGTAGACAGGTATATTGTGAGTATACATATGTTGCCGGATTACACTTAATGAATATTGATCGACATTGTTAATAAATTGGTTAGAACTTAAACTTAATACACCAAAAGTCCCTAAGGTTTATAGTAATTGTTCAAAGCTAAGTACTCTTGCAGGGTTTTCTTTTTTTTTTTTTTTTTTTTTTTTTTTTTTT
>PYUH01000009.1:4179929-4204865 GCA_016808085.1 Suaeda aralocaspica
GTTGTTAATCAATGATATGTTGCTCACTTTTTACGAACTATATCGTGTTTGAAACAATAACTTATCACGGGCATTTGATTCATTACTTTTGTTTCGTTAGCACTTTTAGCCCCCCATAAGGGTATTAATTAAAGTATGGGGTACAATAATATTTGTGGTACCTTGAAGCCGCTAACTGAAGGCACCTCGTACAAATTTTGAAAATAATGGAAATACATCTTGAATATTACAATAATATAAAATGATGTTAATGGAAACAAATAATATGAGTGATTATAATGAAATGATGAGTTTGCGCCATGGTTAGTGAGCCTTCAATTCAGTAGCAGTTAGTGAAGTATCAATTCACCCTCTTTATAATTGTGACCTTCACTCCTTTTACTACGTACATACTATTTTTTTTTCTCTTTACCAATTCATTCACCTTTTTAGGGCCTGTTTATTTCAGTTTAAAATCCGTTTAGTTCAGTTCATTCACCTCTTTTCTTATTTTTGCTATTTATTAATCCTACACAAAACTTTCAGTCAACTCGCTCAGTTCAACTTAGTTTATTAGCTCACTATTCCACTAAAGTAAACAGGCCTTATACTTGTGAGTTGTGACACTTCACTCCTAATTCGCCACTTCACTGGTTAGATATGATTCAATTCTACAATATATAATTGATAATTAGAAATAAAGAAGATTGACTTCCTATAGCAGATGATTTTTTGTTTCTACCTACCTACCTGATTTAATTAATCATTACTTGTCAATTATTCTCAGTGCAGGCTGCACGAAACTAACAATAAATATAATATGCTAGCATATGGCATTGCAAGTGCAAATGCATGCATGCATGTGTGTCATGTTGAATGGCACCCCAAATTTGTAAATCTTTATGTAGATTTAACGAATGTATGCATCATCATCATCTAAGCCCGTACGCAGCCAAAGCCCGTACGTCTCGTGGTTGTGCTGTTTTTCAAATGGTCAGTGGAAGCACCGGTAATCTATCTTATATCGCATATCGCGAACATAAGATAATAACATTGATGTACTCTTGTAGTTTTATCATGTCAGTCGTGTTATGTTAGAAGATAAGAATGTAGTTACGTCAAACAAACACAAAAACAACAAAAAAAGGTAAGTCTCTTGTGGTTGAGAACTTGACATAATGTTTATGCGCTAAATCATTTTGTCATGTTTTTTGAGGTCCGCAAGGCACCCGGGCACGTGTGTATGGGCGTCAAGGACCATAAAATAGCATGTTAGAAACAATTTTTTTTTTTTTATATATGGTAACTACATATTAATACGAAGTTTTGAAATGAAAGAGAAAAAAACAAGTCGCACCATCACAATAGAAAATGACGCCCATATTATTGGTAATAATAGATAAGAGTAATACATCAATTATTCAAAACAGGGGTTACCTTAAAACACAATGGACTTCATTTCCTAAAAATGGTCTTATACCTACACGACATTTTTTTTCTTAAGTCGATAATAATAATGTGCCTTGATCAAACAATCATAAAAAATCCAAACCAGATCACACACCAAACACAACAGCCACACCTAGAAGAAGAGGGATAGGATAGGAATCTCCTAGAGCGCTCGGTAAGATCAAACTCAACACCGACATTTAAAGGCATTGATCGGGCCCAAACAACCTTTTCTTTAATACCTACACAACATACTGAAAGGTAGGTACCCCACGGTTTACAAAATACAACAAACCGTACACACCACAATATGCAACTGAGACTGGTTGTAAGTGAACACTTGAAATTACACTAACTACAAAATCCAATGGCATGCGAGTTGTTAGCCTTCACCTACGTAACCTGGTCATGTGCTTGCCTTAACGGGGCCACACTACCTCCTTTTCCACCGACGCATTTTTTCACTTGGACCTTCGTTAAACCATTTTTATTGGTCACACAAAATCCGTTCTACAGACAATTTTTAACCAAAAATTACTTGCAAACAAAGGGAAGTCCATACTTTCCTACATCAAAAGGGTTTTAGGAGAGGCACCACCTTAGCTAACTTGTTTTGGTAGCTTTACTTGCCTTCACAATTTGTGAGATGCTTCATTCGCGGAATTGACTCAGTAGTAACAACACAACGATGAAAAGGTTCATTTGCTTGGGCTTCAGACAAAGGATCATAAGGATCTTTCGCTTCGTTTCACACAATGTTTGCTTGCAACTTTAAAAGATATTTTAATCAACAACACTAATTATGTACGTTAAATTAAAGAAAAAGATGTTATCTATTAATCTTGTTCAAGGGGGAGTGATGACGTGATCGGAAAAAGCATATGGGTCGTCATCAATAGAGGATGGATGATATTGACAGTCAATTTTGTTAGGGCACTTCTTACGGTGAAGGCGCTCAAGCCAGGAAGGGAAGATCAAAGGAACGTTGGGAGTGCAAGATCACTTTCTATATATTTACAAGGTAGATGAAAGTAAATTGCCCTTATTACAAATACAATATGATTATTAACTTAGAATCTGAGCGAGGGGCGAGATGTGGTAATTGGAGACAAGAGAGTCAAGAGAGAGCAAGCTCTAGAGGATGCCAAAAACTTGATGATCCTATATCGGCATAGGATTTTATAGAATTTTACAAAGCCCCCCCAATTAATGTTTTTATCATAATGATCACAGAAATATGAGGCCCTTAGGACCCACAGTAAAACTCCAGAGAAGTTGCAGGAGTGCAAAAAATAGCAGTGGTGTCCTGTCTCAAAATCCTCTATTAAAGGACATAACACATTTTTAGGGTGAAATCACTTTTGGGGAGTAGGTGACTCACCCACCAACATAATGGGAAGAAATATAGGGCGAAAACAGAGCGAGCCAGGATAGCCATCCTAAGGAAAAAAATGAAGACCTAAATAATTCATACTTTTGGGGGTTTCAAATAAGTTTTTTTTTTTTAAAAAAACCGCCAAATTTTACACGGTGGTCCTGTGATCAAGGGGGCGGCTCACAGAGCAAAAAGACTGTGGTGTCATTTTTAATGTATTCCTTTATAAAAGAAGTTAGCAAGTTCTAAAATTGTGAAATCAAACGTAAGGGGTCTCGTAATCATCTTGCAGCACGTATTAGAAATGCACGGCGAAAACAAGACGAGCCTAGTATAGACTAGGGGGAGGGAAAATGAAGGTGTATTCGCACTTTTTAGAGCTTTCGAGGACTTGAAAAAATTGAAAAATCCTCTATTAAAGACATTACACACATTTTTAGGGGAAATCACTTTTGGGAGTAGTTGTGATCACCCACCACACTTAACATGTGGTAAGAAAATAGGCGAAAACAAGCGAGCCCAGGAGTAGCCCGAAAGGAAAAAAAGAAGACATAAATAATCATTATCGGGGGTTCAAGTAAGGTTTTTTTTTTAAAAAAAAACTGCCAAAATTTTTACATGGTGGTCCTGGATCAAAGAGGGTGCGGTCCACGAGAGCAAAAAAGACTAGTGTGTCATTTTTAGTTCCTTTATAAAAAAAGTTAGCAAGTTCTTAAATTGTGAAATCAAACGTAGAGGGTCTCGTAATCACTTGCAGCACGTATTAGAAATGCACGGCGAAAACAAGACTAGGCCTAGTATAGACATTGGGAGGCGAAAATGAAGGGTTGTATTCGCACTTTTAGAGCTTCGAGGACTAAAAAATTCAAAATTTTTACAAAGTTCTCTATGGAAAAGAGGGGTTACAGATTATTTTTCGAGGTACACAAAGGCCATAAAAAAAGCCCCGGATTGGATAAAATTACAATTATAATGGGCTCCACGATGTAACTAGTGGAAAAAAAAAGTATAATGGGCTCCATGATGGACAGATCATGGTTCCATATAGCAACATTTTTTTTTTTTTTTTTTTTTACTATAAGATAAATTACAATTACATTATACTATGGACCAAGTTATGGACTAGATCCATATTTTTTACAATAAAATAGAATAAAATTTCAACTATTGGGCCAACTTATGGATTGGATCCATATAATGTTTAATGTTTTTTTTCCGTGTGCATACTACCTACATTTCAAAGTTATTTCCAACGATTTAATCATTTTTAACTAATTACTTTACTGATCGTATTCATTCTTCTTTCTGGATCCGATAATTTTTGGCTCAAAATAGCCAAATTAATTTTATCTGATCACACAATTATCTCTAGTGATGTGGTTGGTTGTTCACAATCAGGGCTCCTATTCTACTGTTACAAGTTTATAACCAAAACAAAAACTAAATATGGATATGGAGTAACAAAGTAAGATATAACTTACAAATTACAAAAAAAAGCTTATAACAATGCATTAAAAAGTGCATGAAAGCTAGTCAAAATACAAAAAGCTAGAGTTACATATTACAAAGAAACACTATTAGGAATTCCCCTTCCAGTAATTCCTACTCCACTGAAGGCACAACAATGTAAATGGCAGCTTCGCAGCCAACTCTATCTTAGTTCGAATCATATTCCTCTAGGATCTTTCTTTCGATTTCTACTAATTCCTTCTAAATCTTTGGAATGCTTCTAATGGTAGACTGCAGTAGTCCTCCTTGCTCTCTTTCGTCCAAGATAACCTCATCTTCAGAATGCCGAGATATAGCTCTCTCACTGATATACATACCATTGTCGTAGTTGACTATGTCACTGCCACAGATACAGCATCAGGATGTTTCCGTTAGTAGTTCCTAGCAGGAGTGGCCTGGCAGAACCGACAGAGTAGGCCGGTTAGGCATGTATCCACGGTAAGGGTATGTCCGAAGTTTAGTACTGCAGAAAAGCAGAAGCCAACCCATATAAAGGGTGTGCAAGTTTCGTAAGTCGACAAAAGCCATATTAGCCCACCACCTCACTGCTCATCCTTCTGTCGCCATGGCCTACTCTCTCGGATTTCTTTCCACCATGATTGCAATTCAGGGTCATTAGCAATCATATCATCAGATTTATAGTAAAGGAGCAGGACTACTCTTTGACCCAGTTACGATTGCTGACCAAATTTCTAGCCCTTCAACAGCATATGGGTAGTCTGTTGAGCAATTTGTATCCATGAGGGCTTTTTGGGTCTTTCAGAGCCATTCCTCTGAAACACAGATTACAGCAATGAGAATTACTCGATAAAATTAGTTGTCATCAGATGAGCTGATATAAATTGTCCATTTACGTTTTTGTGCACCAGTGCACCTATTTGAAATTCTGGGTTATTTCTCTTTAATGGAAATGATGTTTATATGTATAATATATATATATATATATATATATATACTATATATATTCTATTAATTATTAAAATACTAACTAGATACCTCTTCATAAGGTCTCCCGGAAGAGCATGCTCAGTGAACCATTCTTGTACTGCGAGGATGTCCCATTCCCCAACATACTGTCGAGTAAAGACAGCTTGTTCAAACAGCCCTTTGGCATTCAAGCATCTGGCGCGCTATTGTGTTAACAGACATTGTGTCACGAAAATGTGGATGCAAGAGTTTGTGGATTGGGTGAAGCTTACCACGCTGCCTATTTGTTGCGAATAATGAATGGTTCTATCACTGCATGAGAGTGTAACCTGTCAAAGACAACGTATGACAATCATTTCTGAAAGTTATATCAAGATCCAATTACTAACTATTATGATACGAATTGAATAAGATCAAGTTTAATATGGATGGCTAATTTAGTATGTACCAGTGGCTGATAAGCTGGTGGTAAGAAGAATCATTTATAGTTACGTAGGTTTTGGCCAACCCCCAAAGTGAGGCTTCAACTCCTGCATTTGCTTGTCGATATAATTTGCTGATGGCACCAAATTGATCCCCATTTGGATGCGGTAGGCTTAACTCAATCACCAATGGCTTCAAAGTTCCATCTTCCTTTTAAGAAATAGGAGCGTCCTAGTTGCATAGACTCTTGAGGGATATTTATGTTGATTCTCCTCAGTAATGGCATTGTTGTGTCATGGTGATCCAATATGAATAATCGATAACTCTTGATTGCCTAATTAAGTGGGGAAAAACAGAAAAGGCTGTACAATATAATTCAATATTAAAATTGTGAATTAAAATGAAAAATTGAAGACTGTTGTTGAGAATTCTACCTCTTCTACACTTATACCCACGTCTAAATTTCCTTCTATAACACTCCTTTGTGATTGAGCTGTTCTGGGTTTCCATATACGTTGGATCGAGCTTACTAACTGGGCGGGAACCTCCTGTGTAAAAGAGATCTTGTTAAACAGTTTGCATCTTAGTGCATTTTGAAGCTTTAAATTTAAGAGCCTTTAACTAACAAAGTTGCATGTTCTTAGTTATAATTACTTCACATGGCGGAGAAACAAAGAGGTGGCTTCCTCTAACCTAACGACGAATGAAAGAGAATGTAACCAGCTAACAATCTGCCTTGCAAATTCTTCTCATCAGTCCTCCAGCTGACTTATCCGCTATGACCAGATAATTTAAAACACCAGGAAAAAACAACATCATGATAATTTAACTTCTTTAAGTATTTGAAATAGAAATAGTGGTACACAATCTGATTAAGTTTAAGCTAGTGTTTACCCTTAACTATATCAGGCATTGGGTAATTCAGAGTGCTGCCACATCACTTCGGAATAGTGCTTTCAGCAGGAACTTGTTGGAACTTTTTTTGCCTAAGTTTATTGAGTGATGGACTATCTGGAAGAGTGATTGCTCCCTTTATCATGCCCATCACTTCTTCGAACTGTCAAACTGTTTTGGTGTTGAGTCAATACAAGCATCCAGCATACCAAAAATCCCCTGAGCTAAAGACTTGACTGTATCACCAAAGAAACTCAGACAACTTCAGATGTCCAAACTTTTCGTCTCTTGGAATATAACGTGTACTCCCTTGAGTAGTGACAATCTAATTTCAGTATCAGGATCTGCTCAACAAGTTGTATGCGAAGAAAAAAAGAAGGGCAAAATTTTCAATTCAAACTAATAATTTACTGTGATTTGCTTATTACAGTCTAACTTCTTTCTGTTGGCGGACGGCTTGTTCTTCCTCTCTCGACGGGATAAGGATATTCAGCAGAACCTCCAAGTATACGAACACATATTCTGAAACCTTTATTTTTGGTTCTCCTAGATCATTGTAGTATGCATATCATAAATACGATCCCACTCCTTGAGATGTCATGTTCTTTTCTTTCTTTTTCCTTTTCCTCTCATAATTCTAGCTCTTCTTCCCTATTTGCGCATGGTACAGGAGTTTGGTGGTAGGGAGGTATGTCTGCAAAAAACAAACACAGAAAGTGTAAGTACAAACCAACTTACTAAAGCAGATTTGTCCATAATTTTTCTTTTTTATGTGCATACATATCTCCAAAATAGCAATATTATAGCCACTAGATAACCTTATGGTGAAAAAAAACTCGATCCTTTGGTAGCAATGAGTCGGATAAACCCAAGAGTTGCAGACAAAATGGAGTTCTCCATGACTTGGGATGTTTTTGCAAGGTGATAGTTTTCTAAGTAAACTCTCTGTAATGTTCATTTCTAACTGGTTATTGCACCAGGAAAAGCCACTTCCTCATTCAAATTGAACAACACTTTGTATGCATATTCGCCATCAGCCAAACATTGTAATCTTTGTTTTTTTCTTCCAAATATGATGTTTTCCAAGTTTTCCTTTCATGTTGTTGGCTGAAAAATAACAGAACATTTTCTTTCAAAATACAGCGGATCATCGAAGCACAAGACGTTACTTTTGAGTATTAAAAAATTAGTTTGTTGAATTTATTTTTAACCAACGGTAGTATTAAGATTCTCAAATCAATCGAAATCAACTTCTAAGTAAGTGAATGAAATAATATACAATACTTGTCAATTAGCAAGAAAAACATACAACCAGAGATCACCATGACACTGCACTACAAGCTGAAAGAAACTTATTTTTTACAAGAACACATCATCACTTCTCCAAATGGAAGATTTCAAGTTAGCTTTGAAGCCTGAAATATCTTTTTTTCTTTTCTTTCTCTCAATATTACTCTTCCTTCAACACAATCACCTACTACTATTTTTTGACATTTCTTCATTTTTTGTTTTTTTTTTTTTCATTTTTCAACATTTCATTTTTAATCTATTAAACTCATTTATCTAGTGACCATATATAATCATTATAAATTATAAAATCTCAATCAATTACTCTAGTTACTTATATCGGAAGATCTAATGAGTGTTTTAAGTCAGATTTTCACAAGCACTACAAGTTCCTGCCGTTCATCCCAAAAATTTTCGAAGAAAGCTCCCTATCATTTTAATACATGTTCACAGTGACATTTGGGTTAATTAGTCAAAGTATAATCAGTTAATAACTACATTTTTATGATAGAATTGATATTTTTATGACAATTTCTAAAGAGGGCAACTAGCTTTATCCTTTCTTTGAAGTTAGATTCAGTAACACATATCTGATGACTGTCAGTGTATCTTTAAACAGTTTTAGGCATTATAATAATGCACATTTCACAGGTACTTCTTTTTTATTATTTGATCTTGATGCAGGAATAGTTCTATAGTTAGTCATGCCAGGCCAGAAGTCAAAGCTCCATATTGCTATATATAATAGTATTATATTTTTTCGCAAAATGCTACAGATTTAGGCCAGTTTGCTGATATGATTTCCTCTTCGTCTCTTCCAATTATTTATATTTAAGACTTTGTACCCCGGAGTTTATTTTCGTAAAACGTGCAGAATAAGATAGAAGTGCGTAAATCACAGGAATAATTTTTGGCGCTTGCAAAAAATGTGCAGTTTTGAGTCTCAAGGAGCAGTAAGACATAATCCCTTTCAAGCTGGTATTCCAAGATGGTGAATAAGCTTTGTTTATATCCTCCCAAGAAACATTTTTGTACATTCTTTTAATCTACCTAGCCCTTTAAAAAAACACCCCCATGCTGCAAGTTAAAAATTGTTTTTTTTTTTTTTTTTTTTTTTTTTTTTTTTTTTTTTTATCAATGATATTGTTGCTTCACTTTTACGACTATATAGTGTTAAACAATAACTTATCACGGGCATTTGATTCATTACTTTTGTTTCGTTAGCACTTTTAGCCCCCATAAGGGTATTAATTAAGTATGGGGTACAATAATATTTGTGTACCTTGAAGCCGCTAACTGAAGGCACCTCGTACAAATTTTGAAAATAATGGAAATACATCTTGAATATTACAATAATATAAAATGATGTTTAATGGAAACAAAATAATATTGAGTGATTAGATGAAATGATGAGTTTGCGCCATTGTTAGTGAGCCTTCAAATTCAGTAGCAGTTAGTGAAGTATCAATTCACCCTCTTATAATTGTGACACTTCACTCCATTTTACTACGTACTACATTTTTTTTTTCTCTTTTACCAATTCAATTCACCTTTTTAGGGCCTGTTTATTTCAGTTTAAAATCCGTTTAGTTCAGTTCAGTTCAACTCTTTTCTTATTTTGCTATTTATTAATCCTACATAAAAAACTTTCAGTTCAACTCGGCTCAGTTCAACTTAGTTTAGTTCAGCTCATCTATTTCCATCTAAAGTAAACAGGCCCTTATACTTGTGAGTTGTGACACTTCACTCCTAATTCGCCACTTTCACTGGTTAGATTATGATTCAATTCTATCATATATATAATTGATAATTAGAAATTTATTATATGAAGATTTGACTTCCTATAGCAGATGATTTTTAAGTTTCTACCAACCTGATTTAATTAATCATTACTTGTCAATTATTCTTCATGCAATGCTGCACGAAACTAACAGATAATATTAATTATGCTTAGGCATATTGTCAATTGCAATTTGCAAATATGCATGCATGCATGTTGTCATGTTGAATGGCAACCCAAATTTGTAATATCTTTATGTAGATTTAACGTAATGTATGCATCATCAATTCATAAGCCCGTACGCAGCCAAAGCCCGTACGTCTCGTGGTTGTGCTGTTTTCAAATGGTCAGGTGAAGCACCGGTTTAATCTATCTATATCGAATATCGCTCTAAACATTAAGATATATAACATGTTATGTACTCTATAGTTTTTATCATGTCAGTCGTGTTATGTTAGAAGATAAGAATTGTAGTTTACGTCTAAATCATAACACAAATGTACAATAATAAAAAGTGTAAGTCTCTTGTTGGTTGAGAACTTGACATAATGTTTTATGCTCGTATTATACTGTATTTTTTCATGTTGTTGAGTCTCTCAAAGGCATACCCGTGCACTTGTGTTATTGTGGCGTCAAGGACCATAAAATAGCATGTTAGAAACAATTTTTTTTTTTTTTTATATATGTAATCTTATAATATTAAATACGAAGTTTTTGAAATGAAAATAGAAAATTAAACAAGTCGGCACCATCACAATAGAAAATGACGCCCATATTATTGGTAATAATAGATAAGAGTAAATACATTCAATTATTCAAAACACTTATGGGTTTACCTTTAAACACAATGGACTTTCATTTTCCTAAAAATTGAATATCTTTATACCTACACGACATTTTTTTTCTTAAGTCGATAATAATAATGTGCCTTGATCACAAACATCTATATAAAAATCCAAACCAGATCACACAACACAAACACCTAGCACCTAGAAGAAAGAGGATAGGATAGGAATTCTCCTAGACGCTCGTGGTAAGTATCAAACTCAGAACTTATCCTGACATTTAAAGGCATTGATCGGGCCAAACACCTTTTCTTTATACCTACACAACATACTTGTAAAGTAGTCTACCTCACTACGGTTTACAAAAGTACACAACCGTACACAACCTCAAATATGCAACTGAGATCTGTTGTAATGTGAACACTTGAAATTACACTACAAAATCCAATGCATGCTAGTTGTTAGCCTTCACCTACGTAACTCTGGTCATGTGCTTGCCTTATTACGGGTTTGCCACACTACTCCTTTTTCCACCGACATTTTTTCACTTTGGTAACTTCGTTTTATACCATTTTTAATTGGTCACACAAAATCCTTTTCTACATTACAATTTTTTAACAAAAATTACTTGCAACATATGTGAGATCTCATACTTTTCCTACATCAAAAGTTTTGGAGGAGTGCACCACCTTACTAACTTGTTTTGGTAGCTTTACTTGCTTTCACAATTTGTGAGATGCTTCATTCTTTGCTTGGAATTGACTCATGTAGTAACAACACGATTAAAGTGAATTTCATTTGCTTGGGCTTCAGACAAGGATCATAAGGATCTTTCGCTTCGTTTCACAATGTTTGCTTGATAAGCTTTATAAATAATTTTAATCACAAACACTAATTTATGTACGTTAATATTAAAGAAAAAAGATGTTATCTATTAATCTTGTTCAAATGTGTATTTGATGATCGTGACATAAAAGCATATGGTCGTCAAATAATTAGAATTAGGATGATATTGACATTCAATTTTGTTATCGGCACTTCTTACGGTTTATGCTCCTCTTATATGCAGGAATGTTAATATCAATATGAAGTTGGGAGTGCAAGTATCACTTTCTATATATTTACAAGTTGTATTATGAAAATGTAAATTGCCCTTATTACAAATTTACAATATTGTCATTATTACTGATGATATCTTGATCTAGTGGCTATGATTGAGAGCTTGTACAAAGTAGATCAGAGGATAGAGTCATCCTAGAGGATGGCCAAAGAACTTGATGATCCTTATCGGCATTAGGATTTTATAGAATTTTACAAGCCCCCCAATTAATTTTTATAGAATTTTTATCACATAAATGTTTATGAATTGCCCTTATGGATCCTTCTAGTAAAATACTCCATTGTATAGTTTCAGGAGTGCAAAAAATAGCAGTGTGTCCTTTTTCAAAAATCCTCTATTAAAGGACATTAACACATTTTTAGGGTGAAATCACTTTTGGGGAGTAGTGTGATCACCCACCAACTTATACATGTGGTAAGAAATATAGGGCGAAAACAAGAGCGAGCCCAGGATAGCCATCCGAAAGGAAAAAAATGAAGACTATAAATAATTCATACTTTTGGGGGTTTCAAGATAAGTTTTTTTTTTTTAAAAAAAACTGCCAAAATTTTTACACGGTGGTCCTGTGATCAAAAGAGGGTGCGGTCTCACGAGAGCAAAAAAGACTAGTGTGTCATTTTTATGTATTCCTTTATAAAAAGAAGTTAGCAAGTTCTTAAATTGTGAAATCAAACTTAGAGGGTCTCGTAATCACTTGCAGCACGTATTAGAAATGCACGGCGAAAACAAGACTAGGCCTAGTATAGACTATTGGGAGGCGAAAATGAAGGTTGTATTCGCACTTTTTAGAGCTTTCGAGGACTTGAAAAAATTTTGAAAAATCCTCTATTAAAGGACATTAACACATTTTTAGGGTGAAATCACTTTTGGGGAGTAGTGTGATCACCCACCAACTTATACATGTGGTAAGAAATATAGGGCGAAAACAAGAGCGAGCCCAGGATAGCCATCCGAAAGGAAAAAAATGAAGACTATAAATAATTCATACTTTTGGGGGTTTCAAGATAAGTTTTTTTTTTTTAAAAAAAACTGCCAAAATTTTTACATGGTGGTCCTGTGATCAAAAGAGGGTGCGGTCTCACGAGAGCAAAAAAGACTAGTGTGTCATTTTTATGTATTCCTTTATAAAAAGAAGTCAGCAAGTTCTTAAATTGTGAAATCAAACGTAGAGGGTCTCGTAATCACTTGCAGCACGTATTAGAAATGCACGGCGAAAACAAGACTAGGCCTAGTATAGACTATTGGGAGGCGAAAATGAAGGTTGTATTCGCACTTTTTAGAGCTTTCGAGGACTTGAAAAAATTTTGAAAAATCCTCTATTAAAGGACATTAACACATTTTTAGGGTGAAATCACTTTTGGGGAGTAGTGTGATCACCCACCAACTTATACATGTGGTAAGAAATATAGGGCGAAAACAAGAGCGAGCCCAGGATAGCCATCCGAAAGGAAAAAAATGAAGACTATAAATAATTCATACTTTTGGGGGTTTCAAGATAAGGTTTTTTTTTTTAAAAAAAAAACTGCCAAAATTTTTACATGGTGGTCCTGTGATCAAAAGAGGGTGCGGTCTCACGAGAGCAAAAAAGACTAGTGTGTCATTTTTATGTATTCCTTTATAAAAAGAAGTCAGCAAGTTCTTAAATTGTGAAATCAAACGTAGAGGGTCTCGTAATCACTTGCAGCACGTATTAGAAATGCACGGCGAAAACAAGACTAGGCCTAGTATAGACTATTGGGAGGCGAAAATGAAGGTTGTATTCGCACTTTTTAGAGCTTTCGAGGACTTGAAAAAATTCAAAATTTTTACAAAGTTCCTCTATGGTGAAAAGAGGGTTACTAGATTATTTTTCGAGGTACAAAAGGCCATAAAAAAAGCCCCGGGATTGGATAAAATTACAATTATAATGGGCTCCACGATGTAAACTAGTGGAAAAAAAAAGTTATAATGGGCTCCATGATGGACTAGATCATGGTTCCATATAGCAACATTTTTTTTTTCTTTTTTTTTTTACTATAAGATAAAATTACAATTACAATTAACTATTGGACCAAGTTATGGACTAGATCCATATTTTTTACAATAAAATAGAATAAAATTTCAACTATTGGGCCAACTTATGGATTGGATCCATATAATGTTTAATGTTTTTTCCGTGTGCATACTACCTACATTTCAAAGTTATTTCCAACGATTTAACATTTTTTACTAAATTACTTTACTTGTATTCCGTATTATATTTTCTAGGATCCGATAATTTTTTGGCTCAAAATAGCCAAATTAATTTTATTCTGTATCACCAATTATTCTCTAGTGATGTTGTTGGTTGTTCACAATCATGGCTCCTAGTCTACTGTTACAAGTTTATAACCAAAACAAAAACTAAATATGGATTTATGGAGTAACAAAGTAAGATTATAATCTTACAAATTACAATATAAAGCTTATACAATGCATTAAAAAGTGCATGAAAGCTAGTCAAAATACAAAATAGCTAGAGTTACATTTACAAAGAAACACTATTAGGAATTCCCCTTCCAGTAATTCCTACTCCACTTGAAGGGCACAACAATGTAAATGGCAGCTTCGCAGGTCCAACTCTATTCTTTAGTTTCGAATCATTATTCCTTTCTAGGATCTTCTTTTCGATTTCTACTAATTCCTTACTAAATCTTTGGAATGCTTCTAATGGTAGACTGTCAGTAGTCCATCCTTGCTCTCTTTCGCCAAGATAAACCTCATCTTCAGAATGCCGAGATATAAGCTCTATCACTGATATACATACCATTGTTCGTAGTTGACTAGTCACTGTCTTCAAGAATACAGCATCAGGATTTTTCTTTAGTAGTTCATAATCAGGAGTGTTTGGCTCTGGCATGAATTGTCGACTTATAGTAGGCCGGTTAGGCATGTATCCACTGTAAGGGTATTGTCCGAAGTTTAGTACTGCATGAAAAGCAGAAGCCAACCATATAAAGGTTGTGCAAGTTTCTGTTAAGTCGACAAAAGTCTTCATATTAGGCCACCACTGCTCATCCTTCTTGTCGCCATGGCCTACTTCTCGGATTTCTTTCCACCATGATTGCAATTCAGGGTCATTAGCAATCATATCATCAGATTTATAGTAAAATGAGCAGTACTCTTTGACCCAAGTTACGATTGCTGACCAAATTTCTAGCCCGTCAACAGCATATGGGTAGTCTTGTATGAGCAATTTGTATCCATGAGGGCTTTTTGGGTCTTTCAGAGCCATTCCTCTGAAACAGCAGATTAACAGCAATGAGATTACTCGATAAAAATTAGTTGTCATCAGATGAAGCTGATATAAATTGGTCCATTTACGGTTTTTGTGCACCAGTGCACCTATTTGAAATTCTGGGTTATTTATCTTTAATGGAAATGGTATGTTTATATGTATAATATATATATATATAATATCTATTATATTGAAATCGAATACCTCTTCATAAGGTCTCTCGGAAGAGCATGCTCAGTGAATACCCAGTTCTTGTACTGCGAGGATGTCCATTCCCCAACATACTGTCGAGTAAAGACAGCTTGTTCAAACAGCCCTTTGGCATTCAGAGCAATCTGGCGCGCTATTGTGTTAACAGACATTGTGTCACGAAAATGTGGATGCAAGAGTTTGTGGATTGGGTGAAGCTTACTCAGCTGCCTATTTGTTGCAATAATGAATGGTTCTATCACTGCATGAGAGTGTAACCTGTCAAAAGACAACGTATGACAAATCATTTCTGAAAGTTAGATATCAAGATCCAATTACTAACTATTATGATACGAATTGAATAAGATCAAGTTTAATATGGATGGCTAATTTAGTATGTACCAGTGGCTGATAAGCTGGTGGTAAGAAGAATCATTTATAGTTACGTAGGTTTTGGCCAACCACCAAAGTGAGGCTTCAACTCCTGCATTTGCTTGTCGATATAATTTGCTGATGGCACCAAATTGATCCCCATTTGGATGCGGTAGGCTTAACTCAATCACCAATGGCTTCAAAGTTCCATCTTCCTTTAAGAATAGGAGCGTCCTAGTTGCATAGACTCTTGAGGGAGTATTTATGTTGATTCTCCTCAGTAATGGCATTGTTGTGTCATGGTGATCCAATATGAATAATCGATAACTCTTGATTGCCTAATTAAAGTGGGGAAAAAACAGAAAAGGCTGTACAATATAATTCAAATTATAAATTGTGAATTAAAATGAAAAATTGAAGACTGTTGTTGAGAATTCTACCTCTTCTACACTTAACCCGTCTAAATTTCCTTCTATACACTCCTTTGTGATTGAGCTGTTCTGGTTTCCATATACTTTGGGATCGAGCTTACTAACTGGCGGAAACTCCTGTGTAAAAAGAGATCTTGTTAAACAGTTTGCATCTTAGTGCATTACTTTGAAGCTTTAAGCCTTTAACTAACAAAGTTGCATGTTCTTAGTTAAATTACTTCACATGGCGGAGAAACAAAGAGGTTGCTTACCTCTAAACGACGAATGATAAGAGGATGTATACCAGCTAACATCTGCCTTGCAAATTCTTCATCAGTCCTCCAAGCTGACTTATCCGCTATGACCAGATAATTTAAAACACCAGGAAAAAACAACATCAATGATAATTTAACTTTTCTAAGTAATTTGAAATAGAAATAGTGGTACATCGAATTAAGTTTAAGCTAGTGTTTACCCTTAACTATATCAGGCATTGGGTAATTCAAGAGTGCTGCACCATCACTTCGGAATAGTGCTTTCAGGAACTTGGTTGGAACTTTTTGCCTAAGTTTATTGAGTGATGGACTATCTGGAAGAGTGATTGCTCCCTTATACATGCCCATCACTTCTTCGAAACTGTCAAACTGTTTTGGTGTTGAGTCAAATACAGCATCCAGCATACCAAAAATCCCCTGAGCTAAAGACTTGACTGTATCACCAAAGAACTCAGACAACTTCAGATGTCCAAACTTTTCGTCTCTTGGAATATAAGCGTGTACTCCCTTGAGTAGTGACAATCTAATTTCAGTATCAGGATCTGCTAACAAGTTGTATGCAGTAAGAAAAAAGAAAGGCAAAATTTTCAAATTCAAACTAATAATTTACTGTGATTTGCTTATTACAGTCTAACCTTCTTCTGTTGGCGGACGGCTTGTTCTTCCTCGACGTGGATAAGGATATTCAGCAGAACCTCCAAGTATAGGACGAACATATTCTGAACCTTTATTTGGTTCTCCTAGATCATTGTAGTATGCATAATCATAAATACGATCCCACTCCTTGAGAATTTCATTTTCTTTTCCTTTTCCTCTCAATAATTCTAGCTCTTCTTCCCTATATTTGCGCAATGGTACAGGAGTTTGGTGAGGGAGGTATGTCTGCAAAAAACAAACACAGAAAAGTGTAAGTACAACCAACTTAACAGCATTTTGTCATAAGTTTTCTTTTTTATGTGCATACATATCTCCAAAATAGCAATATATATAGCTCACTAGATAACCTTATTGGTGAAAAAAACGCGATCCTTCTGGTAGCAATGAGTCGGATAAACCCAAGAGTTGCAGACAAAATGGAGTTCTCCATGACTTGGGATGTTTTGCAAGGTGATAGTTCTAAGGTAAAACTCTCTGTAATGTTCATTTCTAACTGTTATTGCACCAGGAAAAGCAACTTCCTCATTCAAATTGAACAACACTTTGTATGCATATTCGCCATCAGCCAAACCATTGTAATCTTTGATTTGTTCTTCCAAATATGATGGTTTTCCAAGTTTTCCTTTCATGTTGTTGGCTGAAAAATAACAGAACAATTTTCTTTCAAAAATACAGCTGATCATCGAAGCACAAGACGTTACTTTTGAGTATTAAAAAAATTAGTTTGTTGAATTTATTTTTAACCAACGGTAGTATTAAGAATTCTCAAAATCAATCGAAATCAACTTCTAAGTAAGTGAATGAAATAATATACAATACTTGATCAATTAGCAAGAAAAACATACCAGGATCACCATGAACTGCACTAACAAGCTGAAAAGAAACCTTATTTTTTACAAGAACATCATCACTTCTCAAAATGGAAGATTTCAAGTTATCTTTGAAGCCTGAAATAGCTTTTTTCTTCAATATTACTCTTCCTTCAACAATCACCTTACTATTATTTGAACATTCTTCATTTTTTTCAACAAATTCATTTTTATCTGAGTTTTTCACCACACTACAGTATGACCTTGCCTTCTCTCTCATTTTCAAAGTGACCATTTTTTATTAGTGAAAATGAAAATTATACTAAGTTCTTTAAATGGAAAGATTGAATGAGGTGTTTTAGTGACAATTTATAAAGATGGGCAATAAAGATTATCATTATCCAACTTTTCTTTGAAAAGCTTAATCATGATTAAACAATGATCAAAATGTAATGAACTGGGGTAATTTCAAGGTAGTATCAGTTAATACCATGTGTTTTAGACAATTTTATGCACAGATTTCTAACAAAGGTACCTACTTTTGTTTAATTTAAGTTAGAATTCACTATGATGCTTAGAAGAGAATATGTTCTTGTCAGTATTAGTCATGCAGCAGCAAAGATAAAGCTCCATATTGCTATATATAAATAAGTATTATATTTTTCGAAAATGCTTACAGATTTAGGCCAAGTTGCTGATATGATTTCCGTACTTCTCTCCAAGTTTTATTAAATACTTTGTACCCCGGAGTAGTTATTTTCGTAAACAAGTGCAGAAATAAGGATAGAAGTGCGGAAATCACAGGAATAATTTTTGGCGCTTGCTAAAAAAATGTGCAGTTTGAGTCATCAAGGAGCATAGACATAATCCCTTTCAAGGATCTGGTATTTCCAAGATGGGAATAAGCTTTGTTTATCACTCCCAAAAACATTTTTGTACATTCTTTAATCTACTAGCCCTTTAAAAACACCCACATGCTGACAAGTAAAACATCCATACGTGCTCTCGATAAAACATTACTCTGTACTCCGTATTTGCTTATATAAATGTAAATTATTGCACGGACAGCATGGAGACATGGAGTATCGAGTTTATGAATCTTATAGTACTGGTGTATTCCACCACTTACGACCCAAAGTATGGGTTTATAGATGATCATTAAATCCAAAACAACGAAAATATATATATACATGGGATGAGGTTACATTACCATCGTGAGACGGTCCTTGGCTCCCCTCTTCCAAATTTACATACAATTCACCTTATTTATAATCGAGCTTCCTACTAACATAGCATTTTCCTGCTATCAAAAGAAAAAGGAGGATCAAAATCTTACAACATCAAGCTTATTGCTGTAAAAGTTCGAGACAGTGCAAAACTGTGCTAATTTCACAGAGAAACACTGTTAGGAATTCCTCTACCAGTAATTCCTGTTCCACTTGAAGGGCACAATAATGTAAACGCCAACTTAGCAGGACCAACTCTATTCTTTAGTTTTGGATCTTTATTCCTTTCTAGGATCTTCTTTTCAATCTCCTCTAAACTCCTGCTAAATCTATCAAATGCTTCTAATGGTTGACTGTCAGAAGTCCATCCTTCCTCTCTTTGTCCGAGATACACTTCATCTTCAGAATGCTGAGATATAAGCTCTATTACTGATATAGCCACCATTGTTCGAGCTTGACTTATTACTGTCTTAAAGAAAACAGAATCAGGATTTTCCTTCAGCTCTTCAAACTCAGGAGTGTTTGGGTCTGGCATGAACTTCCGGCTTATAGTAGGCCGGTTAGGCATGTATCCACCGTAAGGGTATTGTCCGAAATTTACTACTGCATGAAGAACAGAAGCCACCCATATTATTGTTGTGCAACTTTCTGTTAACTCGTCTAAGGTCTTCATGTCTGGCCACCACTTTTCGTCTTTCTTATCTCCATGGCCTTTTTCCCGAATTTCTTTCCACCATGATTGTAATTCAAGGTCATTGGCAATCACTTCATCAGATTTGTAGTAAAATGAGCAATATTCCTTCACCCAAGTTTCAATTGCAGACCAAATTTCTAGACCATCAACAGCATAAGGGTAGTCTTCTATGTGAAGCTTGTATCCATGAGGGCTTTTCGGATCCTGGACTGCCATACCTCTGAAATAAAAGATAACACATTCATGAATTAGTTGACAATAATAATGGCAGAATAATCTTGTCATTTGAAATTTGGACACCTACTCAGAAAAATAAGCTTCTCAGAACGTTAGCTCTTTAATTTCACTTGGTTGTTAGAATTCTGTTTTTCATGGAAGTTCTGCATTGCAAAACTACGCAGTGGTAACTAGTCATGAATCACTACAATAAGTAAGATACCTCTTGATAAGGTCCCTTGGAAGGGCTTGATCAGTGAAGACCCATTCTTTGTATGCTGCAGATGTCCACTGGCCAACATACTTTCGAGGAAACACAGCTGCCTCAAACAAGCCATCGGCGTTCAGAGCAATCTGACGTGCTATTGTATTGACAGGCATTGTGTCACGGAAGTGAGGATGCAAGAGTTTGTGAATCGGGTGAAGCTTACTCAATTGTCTATTTGTTGCAATAATGAAAGGTTCGATCACTGCATGAGTGTTTAACCTGTAAAAGGTGCAAAATAACAGAAAAATTAGTTTTGTTTCCAGAGCTAGGAACAACTACTATAAGATTACTACAGTTCTTTATTACAAAAAACTAGTACCAGTGGCTGATAAGTTGATGGTGAGCCGAATCATTAACAGTTACATATGTTTTAGCCAGCCACCAGAGTGAGCCTTCAACCCCTTCATTAGCTGGTGTAAAAACTTTGCTAATAGCGCCATGTTGATCTCCTTCTGGATGTGGTAGGCTTAACTCAATAACCAATGGCTTCAATGTTCCATCATCTTTAAGTAGTAGAAGTGTCCTAGTGGCATAGACCTTTGAAGGAGTATCCGCATTAATTTGCCTCAAGAATGGCATTGCTGTGTCATGGTGATCCAATATGTATAGCCTATTACTCTGGATTGCCTAGTTGTACAACAAAAATAAGATTAGAATAAACCAAAAAGAAAAATCCCATGAAGTCATATAATGTGAACCAGTTTCCAACATGCTGGACAGTGGTAATTGTTGCCAAGTACCTCTTCCACAGTTAAGCCATCAAGGTTTTTTTCGATACACTCTTTTGTGATTGAGCTGTTCTGGTTTCCAAATACTTTAGTGTCCAGCTTACTAACTGGAGGAAACTCCTGCATTTGAAGGAAAAGTTTAGAAACCAGTATTTGGTGCAAGTGCACAACTTTTCAAATCTTTTGCATTATCTCAAATTGAGAAAGAATTCTCATCCAATAATTACCATTACTAGGGTATCATTAACTAGATTGAAGACAGTAAGTTTATATTTATTTCAAGAAAAATTAGAGCCATTTATTTATGGGGTAGATGACAAATCAATGTGACTTGTTGATCAACTGATATTCCTTTGTTTCCAAAATAACTACAGGTTTGCTCTCAGGACACTAGAGTTGTATCATTTTTTTATAATTACAATGCTCTACAAGTGAGTGAAAAAGTAGGCTCAATACCTCTAAACGACGAATGACTAAAGGATTTAGACCAGCCAGCATCTCCCTTGCAAATTCTTCATCAGTCCTCCAAGCAGACCTATCCTCTGTACCAGACATCAGAAAACTAAAAAACTTGGTACCATTTTTAACAAAATAATGCTATAGAATTGTGTGTGTGTGTGTGTGTGTCGTCTAAGCTAATGTTTACCTTTTATTATATCAGGCATTGGGTATTTCAGAATTGGTGCACCATTACTTCGAACAAGCGCTCTTAAGAAATGAGTTGGAATATTTTCCCTAACTTTTGCAAGCAACAAATTATCTGGTAATTTGATTCCTCCTTCATACATATCCAACACATCTTGGAAACTGTCAAACTCCTTGGGTGTTTTGTCAAAAACAGAATCAAGCAAACCAGTAACGCCTTGTGACAAAGACTTGACTGTATCAGCCAAGAAATCAAACAATTTGATGTGCCCAAACATCTCATCTCTTGGGACATAAATAACTTTTCCCTTCAGCACATTTAGCCTACTCTCAGTTTTAGGATCTGCAAACAGGTTTATGTAGTAGTCAGAACACATGGGCAAATAAAAAATAGTACCCCAGCAATGAAGGATGTAGGCCTCGTTTGGCAAAATCCGTTGTTATTGTTGGCTCTTTCACTTGGGTGATTTTCAATTTTATTAATTGTTGTAATGGTTCATTTCTTGTTTTTTCGAACCGTAAAGATGATTAGTAAACTCTTTTGTATTCATTAATCCAGATACTAAAACAAGTCCCATAATATAATGATAAAAGCATATGATGAAGCAAGCCAAGTAAGGGAAAGTAGATGCAATATAATGCTAACCTGTCTTTGTTGGTGGGCGGCTTGTTCTTCCTCGACGAGGATAAGGATATTTAGGAGACCCTCCAAGTATAGGGCGGACATGCTCTGGACCTTTATCTGGCTCTCCTAAATCGTTGTAATATGCATAATCATAAACACGGTCCCAATCCTTCAACATATCATTTTCTTTTCCTTCTCCTCTCAAAATCTCTAGCTCTTCCTCTCGGTATTTGCTTAATGATGCAGGAGTTTGGTGAGGGAGATACGTCTGCTCATAATAAACATTGAAACGTTTTACTCTAAGTAAACAAATTACTACATGAACACATAATCATACAAATAGTAAGTTGTACCTTACAAATTACTTGGACCAAGGCTATGTACTTTTGCTCATTTGCCTTTTCCACATGAGCAAAAAAAAAGCACAAGGTACATACATTTACAACCAGTTGTACATAGAAAATTATCGTTTTATCCCACACATACGCAAATCAAACAATGATAACTACATAACATTCCGAATTCATTAAGTATCAGAGATAACCTTATTGGAGAAAAAAACGCGGTCTTTCTGATAATACCGAGCAGGATAAACCCACGAGTTGCAAACAAAGTGTAGTTTTTCATGATCAGGAATGCCTTCCAAAGTGACAGTTCTAAGATAAAATTCATGATTTTGATGCTCATTTCTTACTAGTATAGCTCCAGGTATAGCAACTTCATCATCCCAATCAAATTCTACTTTGAATGCTGACTCACCATCAGCTAAACCTTTATTTTCAGTAATTTCTTTTTTCAAATATATTTTTTTTCCAAGCTTCCCTTTCAAAGTTGTCTGAAAAAAAAAAAAAAAAAAAAAAAAAAAAACACAACACAACAATTTTTACTGTTACCATTCACTCTTTTAACTAGAATAAATTCCATTTTATAAAAGCTAGCTTTTACTGCAACATGCAAAAGTTCAAGTTAAAGCTTTAGTCAATTTTTAGCAAAAACACAAAACTAGGTTCCAATTTTTTAGCACAAATTACAATTCAATTTGATTTTAAGCATGAAAAGGATTAATCAACTGTTGAGTTTTTTTGGCATTGTAATTTGTAAATTTTGTCACTTTTTTTCTGGGTAAATTATCTTAATTTTACTTTGTTTTAGAATTTTTTTTTCTATAGTTTTCTATCTTATTGATATATTAATACAACCTCATGTTATGAAATAAACAACTCACCACATTATTTTCAATTTAACCATACAAAAACACTCAATTTTATTACCTTAAATTAGTTAAAACCTGTAAAATTCATACTTATTAATTACTTATAACATAAACCAAAAAAACAACAATTATGATATATCATACTTTCAAATTTTAATTATGCAGAACAGAAATACAGAACAAAACTTGACAAATAAAAAAATATATATATACACTATAGTATACCCAACTTAATTTCGCGAGTGTATAATAATAGAGTTCGTAACGAACATACCAGGGTCACTATGAACGGAACTAACAAGTTGAATATAAATCTTTTGTCGAGAAATAAATGGTAACCAGCAACCAGCTACAGCTACAACTGTAGTCTTCTTCAATATGACTGTTCCTTTAATAACATGAACATTATTCTTTGACATTGATTTCATTTTTAAAATGAACACAAAGTTTAAGTTTAAGTATTTGACTGATAATTAATTAATTAAAAATGAGTGTTTGTTTGTTTGTTTGTTTGTTTTTTCTTTTTCTAAGAGAAAAGGAAATATAAGTAAGTAATGAAGTGTGTTAAATACTTGTAAATGACACAAGGAATATGTAATGTAGAAAGAAAGTTAGAATATATTTGACATGTTATATTGAATGAACTTTTATGATAATAAGTATTAAGTAGTTATATTTTATTTTAATAAAAGAGTTGAAGAATATATTTGTGGTGGTGATTTTGGTTGAAAGACATATCTTAAATTGCCGCCTTATTCAACTAGTCATAGTAGTAGTAGTAGTACTAGTATTTCTTTTTCTAGTTGTGAACTTATGACATTTTAAATTAATTGTATCTACATCATGTGTTTCACTGTAACACTTTGCCAGGTGGATGATTTTTTTTATTTTTTAAACTTGGTAATTGATTCCAATTCGTCAATTTTTGGTGGGGTGAAAATGCCACAAATGTCCGTAATGGTTAGTTTTATTGGTTGGGGGTTGAGCGGTCAGAAAGACGCGGTGTATCTTAGAGAATTAATATTGACGTCCGCCGCTCTTGTACTAGGTTGCACGGGTTCAAAAACGGGGTCAAAAACGGGGGCGGGGACGGGGACGAAAAACGGCAAAATCAAAATTTCTAAAAACGGGGACGGTAAGAAATCGGCAATTAAATAATCACAAAATTAAATAATTTAAAATACAATAGTAATTAATATTTTAATGTAACAATAACATAATAGTTAATTCGTAAAACGTTAGAGTATAACATTATCTTAAAGTACAACATTATCATTAATCGATTTGTGGTCGTCGTGGTCTCCCTCAAACTCACCGTCGTTCGTGCAAACTTCACCTGGAATTCAGTCCAAGTCGCTGTCGCCTGACACTTTTTATTTGATGATTTGATGAATGTCGAGTGAAAAGAAAAGCAAATAATGAATGTTGAGGGAAGAAGTCAGACTAAAAGAGATAAATGTTGAGTGAACAATTAGAGATAATTGAAAGAGACTAGAGGAGTAAAAAATTTAGTGAAGTAAAAGGAATGAAAGAGATGGAGAATTAAAGAGTACTAGAGGAGTAACTGAGTAAGAAGGTCGGTGAATTAGTTTGTCAAACAATAAATCCTAGACTTTGGTTTTGAGTGGTATTTTTTATAATGTTGGGCCTTGGTCTCTTATTTGCATTTGGACTTTTGTCTTAAAAAGGTTGGGGACTTCTATTTTGTATCTAAGTCGACCCCGAAACGTCCCCAATGTAGCACAGCCGTCCCCGCCCAATTGATGCCGACCCCGAAACGTCCCCAAAGTAGCACACCCGTCCCCGCCCAATTGATGCCGACCCC
>PYUH01000009.1:4204890-4228580 GCA_016808085.1 Suaeda aralocaspica
ATAGGCTCAAACATTTGTGAATCGTCATAACTTATTTCCATACATCAAAGTGTGGGGTGGAGTGCCCTCACCATTTAACAAGAGAAAACAGGAGAAAAGGGGAAAGAAGGGAAGGAAAATGTGTTTTGGTGAATAGATTAATTACCGGCGATTGGTTACGGAAGCAAATTTGTGGAGTGCTTCCTTCTTATGAAGCTTGGAATTGGACTCAATGTAGCTAACACCAACATAATGCGATTTAAAGTGATTTTCATTCATGTTGCTTGGAGCCTGGCAGACAAGTATTCATAAGGATCTTGGTATTTCGCTTCGTTTCACACAATGTTTGCTTGATAACCTTTATAAATAATTTATCACAAACACTAAATTTTATGTAACGTTAATATTGAAGAAACAAGATGTTATCCTATTAATCTGTTCAAGTGTGATTTGATATGCGTGACTAAAGCATATGGTTCGTCAATATTAGAATTGATGTAATTGACTCAATTTTGTTATCTCGCACTCTTACGCGTTATGCTCCTCTTATATGCAGGAATGTTTATATCAATATGAATTTGGAGTGAAGTATCAACTTTCTATATATATTTACAAGTTGTTTACTAAAATTTAAATTGCCCTTATTACAAATTAACAATACGTGTCATATTCACTGCACTAGATATCTTGATCTAGTGGATATTATGAGAGCTTTACAAAGTAGTCAGAGGATAGAGTCATCCCCTAGAGGAAGGTGCCAAAGAACTTGATGAGCCTATCTGTCGCATTAGGATTTTATAGAATTTTAACAAGCCCACCCCCATTAATTTTATATTTCTGGAATTTTTATCACATAATGTTTTATGAATTGCCCAGTATGGACCTCATAGTAAATAACTTATATAACCATTGTAATAGTTGCATGCGTGTCAAAAATAGCAGTGTGTCCATTTCAACAATCCTCTATAAAGCGAGACACTTAACCACATTTTTTAGGAGTGAATCAAACTTGTTTGTGGAGTTTGTGATCACCCACCACCACTTATACATGTGTAAGAAATATAGGGCTTAAACAATTGATGCAGTTACCCAGTGATAGCACATCCGAAAGTAAAAAAATGTAAGACTATAAATAATTCATACTGTTGGGGTTTCAGATAAGTTTTTTTTTTTTAAAAACAAACTGCAAAATTTTTACAACGCGTGGCCTGTGTATCAAAGAGGGTGCGGTCCTCACGGAGCAAAAAAGAACTAGTGTGTCATTTTTAATGTATGTCCTTTACTAAAAGTAAGTTACGCAATTCTTAAAGTTGTGAAATCAATAACGTAGAGGGTCTCGTAATCACTTGCAGCACGTATTAGAAATGCACGGCGAAAACACAGACTAGCCCTAGTATGACTTTTGCCGGCGAAAATGAGGTGTATCGATCACTTTTTTAGAGCTTTCGTAGTACTTGAAAAAATTTTGAAAAACCTCTACTATTAAAGGACATTAACACATTTTTAGGGTGAAACTCACTTTTGGGGAATTAGTGTGATCACCCACCAACTTATACATGTGGTAAGAATAAATAGGCGAAAACAAGGCGAGCACCAGGATACATCCGAAAGGAAAAAAATGAAAGATATATAAATAATTCATACTTTTGGGGGTTTCAGTAAAGTTTTGTTTTTTTACAAAAAAAACAACTGCCAAAATTTGACATGGTGGGTCCTGTGACAAAGAGGTGCGGTCTCACAGAGCAAAAAATACAGTGTGCATTTTTATGTATTCCTTTATAAAAAATTAGCAAGTTCTTAAATTGGTGAAATCAAACGTAGAGGTCCCTGTAATCACTTGGCAGCACGTATATGAAATGCAACGGCGAAAACAAGACTAGGCCTAGTAAGACTATTGGGAGCGAAAATAAGGTTTGTTATTCTGCACTTTTTGAGCTTTCGGGACTTTGAATACAAATTCAAAATTTTTATCAAAGTTCTTCTAATGTAAACAGAGGGTTACTAGATTATTTTTCGAGGTACAAACGGCCATAAAAAAAAAGCCCCGGGGATTGGATAAACATTACAATTAATCATGGGCATCCACGATGTAAACTATGTGAAAAAGAAAAAAAAGTTATAAAAAGTGGCTCCCATGATGTGACTATATCATGGGTTTCATATAGCACATTTTTTTTTTTTTTTTTTTTTTTAACTATAAATAAAATTACCATTACAATTACTATTGGACCAAAGTTTATGGGACTAGATCCCATAATTTTTACAATAAAAAGAATAAAATTTCAACTATGGTGGCCAAACTTATGGATTTGGTATCGCATAGTAGTTTAATGTTTTTTCCGTGGTGCATACTACCTACATTTCAAAGTTATTTCCAACGATTTAACATTTTTTACTAAATTGACGTATTAACTTTCTGTATTCCGTATTATATTTTCTAGGATCCGAAATTTTTTGCTCAAAATAGCCCGAAATTAATTTTATTGCTGTATCCCAAGTATTCTCTGGGATGTGTTGGTTGTTCAGCAACATGGCTCCTAGTCTACTGTTACAGTTGTTATACCAAACAAAAACTAAAAAATATGTGGATTTATGCGTAGACAAGTCAATCATATATCTTACAAATTACAATATAAAGCTTATCACATGCACTTAAAAAGTGCATGAAAGCTATTCAAAATACAAAATATCTAGAGTTACACTTTACAAAGACACACTATTAGGGATTCCCCTTCCATAATTCTACCCACCTTGAAGGGCACAACACATGTAAAGGCAGCTTCGCAGGTCCACTCTATTCTTTAGTTTCGAATCATTTTCCTTTCCTAGGATCTTCTTTTTCGATTTCTACTAATATCCTTACCTAAATCTTTGAATGCTCTAATGTGTAGACGTCGAGTCCCTCATTGCTCTCTTTCGCAGTCAACCTCATCTTCAGACTGCAATATACTCTCTATCTACTGATATACATACCATTGTTCGAGTTGACTGAGCACCTGTCTTCAGATACAGCATCAGGATTTCTTAGTAGTTCAAATCAGGATGTGTTGGCTCTGGCATAATTGGTCGACTTATAGTAGGCCGGTTATAGGCATGTATCCACTTGTAAGTGTATTGTCCGAAGTTTAAGTACTGCATAAAGCAGAAGCCAACCAAAAAAGGTTTGCAGTTCTGTGGAATAAGTCCGACAATAGTCTTCATATTAGGACACCACTGCTCATCCTTCTTGTCGCCATGGCTACTTCTCCGCGATTTCTTCTTCGGGCTCATTTCCACATATTGCAATTCAGGTCATTAGCATCCATATCATCGATTTATATAAATGAGCGTACTAGCTTCTTTGACCCAAGTCGATTTCTGACACAATTTCTAGTCCCTTCAACAGCTATGGGTGTCTTGATAGAGCAATTTGTATCCATGAGGCTTTTTGGGTTTTCGAGCCATTCCTCTGAAACAGTCAGATTACGCAATTGAGATTACGCGAATAAAATGTGTGCATCATGAAGCTGATATAAATTGGTCCATTACGGTTTTGTGCACCAGTGCACTATTTGAAAATTCTGGTTATTTATCTTAATGGAATGGTATGTTTATATGTATAATATTATATATCTCTTATATATATAGATATACTATATAAGAATAACCCTCTTCATAAGGTCTGCTCGGAAGAGCATGCTCAGTGAATACCCAGTTTCTATGTACTATTCGAGGATTGTCCCTCATTCCCCAACATACTGTCGAGTAAGACAGCTTTGTTCAAACAGCCCTTGGGCATTCCGGCAATCTGGCCGCTATTGTTTAACTAGCCATTGTTCACGAACAATGTGGATCAAGACAGTTTT
This sequence comes from Suaeda aralocaspica, assembly GCA_016808085.1. Classification (NCBI taxonomy): domain Eukaryota; kingdom Viridiplantae; phylum Streptophyta; class Magnoliopsida; order Caryophyllales; family Amaranthaceae; genus Suaeda; species Suaeda aralocaspica. Next base: position 4,208,715 of record PYUH01000009.1, read on the forward strand.
GTATTGGGTGAAGCTTACTCACTCCTACTGTGTGTGCAATAATGAAAGGTTTCTATCACTGCATGAGAATGTAGCAAAACTGTCAAGAACAACGTTGACAAATCATGTTCTGAAAGGTAGATCAAGATCCCATTCTAACTATTATGATACGAATTGAATAGACAAGTTATATGGATGGTATTATGAGTATGTACCATGGCTGATAGGCTGGGGTAGAAGAACATTTAATGTTACGTAGGTATTTGGGGCCACCACCGAAAGCGAGGCTTCAACTCCTGCATTTGCTTTGTCGATATAATTTGTCTGATGGCACATACATGATGCCCCATTTGGATCGGTAGGCTTAACTCTCAAATCACTCAATGGCTTCAAGACTCCAGCTTCCTTTAAGAATAGGCTGCGCCAGATTTCATAGACTCTTGAGGGAGTATTTAGTTGATTCTCCTCATGATGCATGTGTTGTGTCAGGTGGATCCATAATTGACTAATCGATAACTCTTGATTGCTAATTAAAGTGTGAAAAAACATAATGACGGCTGTACATATATAATCAAATTAAATTGTGAATTAAATGAAAATTAAGACTGTTGTTGAAAATTCTACCTCTTCTACACTTAAACACCGACCCTCTAAATTTCCTTCTATACCTCCTTGTGATTGAGCTGTTCTGTTTGTCCATCTACTTGGGATCGAGTCTTACTAACTGACTGGGAACTTCCTGTAAAAAGAGATCTTTTAAACAGTTTGCATCTAGTGCATTACTTTGAAGCTTTAAGCGCTTTACATAATAATAGGTTGCTTTCTTATTTAAATACTTCACTGGCGGAGAAACAAGAGGTTGCTTACCTCTAAACTGACGAAAAAGAGGCATGTATACCAGCTAAACATCTGCCTTGCAATTCTTCATCAGTCCTCCAAGCTGACTTATCCTCCATTACCAGAGAATTTAAACACCACAGGAAAAAACATCAAAATGATAAGTTAACTTCTAAGTATTTGAAATAGAATATTGTACATCGAATTAAGATTTAAGCTAGTGTTTACCTAACTATATCATAGGCAGTTGGGTATTCAAGAGTAGCCTGCAACCATCACTTCGTAATAGTGTCTTTCAGAACTTGGTTGGAACTTTTTGGCCTAAGGTTTATTGAGTTGATGGACCTAGCGGAACAGTGATTGCTCCCTAACATGCCCAGCACTTTCTTCGAAAAAACTGTCAACTGTTTTGGTGTTGATTCACACAGCATCCAGCAGACCACAAAACCCTGCTAGCTAAAGACTTGATCGTATCAACCAAGTACGTCAGACAACTTCAGATGTCCAAACGTTTGTCTCTTGGGAATCATAAGCGGGTACTTCCCTTGAGTAGACAATCTAATTTCAGTATCGGATCTGCTAACAAGTTGTATGCAGTAGAAACAAGAAAGGCAAAATTTCAATTCAAACAAATATAATTGTACTGTGATTTGTCTTATTACAAGTCTAACCTTCTTCTGTTGGCGGACGGGCATTGTTCTTCCTCGACTGTGGAATAGGATATATCATCAGAACTCCAGTATACGGACGAACATATTCTGAACTACTTATTTTGGTTCTCCTAGATCAGTGGTAGTTATGCATACTCATTAATACGATCCCACTCCTTGAAAATTTGCATTTTCTTTCCTTTTCCTCTCAATAATTCTAGCTCTTCTGCCATATTTTGCGCCATGGTACAGGAGTTTGTGGTGAGGGAGGTATGTCTGCAAAAACAAACACAGAAAAGTGTAAGTACAACCAACTTAACAGCACTTTTGCCATAAGTTTTCTTTTTTATGTGCATACATATCTCCAATAGCAAATATATAGCTCACTAATAACCTTATTGGTGAAAAAAACGCGATCCTTCTGTGTAGCAATGAGCGGATAAACCCAAGAGTTTGCAGACAAAATGGAGTTCTCTCCATGACTTGGGATGTTTTGCAAGGTGATAGTTCGAAGGTAAAACTCTCTGAATGTTCATTTCTAACTGTTATTGCACCAGGAAAAGCAACTTCCTCATTCAAATTGAACAACACTTTGTATGCTATTCGCCATCATCCAAACCATGTAATCTTTGATTGTTCTTCCAAATAGATGGTTTTCCAAGTTTTTTCCTTCATGTTGTTGGCTGAAAAATAACAGAACAATTTTCTTTCAAAACAGCTGATCATCGAAGCACAAACGTTACTTTGAGTATTAAAAAATTAGTTTGTTGAATTTATTTTTAACCAACGGTATATTAAGAATTCTCAAAATCAATCGAAATCAACTTCTAAGTAAGTGAATGAAATATATACAATACTTGATCAATTACTCAAGAAAACATACCAATCACCATGAACTGCACTAACAAGCTGAAAGAAACCTTATTTTTACAAGACATCATCACTTCTCAAATGGAAGATTCAAGTTATCTTTGAAGCCTGAAATAGCTTTTTTCTTCAATATTCTCTTCCTTCAACAATCACCTACTATTATTTGAACATTCTTCCTTTTTTTTCAACAAATTCATTTTTATCTGAGTTTTTCACCACACTACAGTATGACTGCCTTGCTCCTCTCATTTCAAAGTGCCATTTTTTATTAGTGAAAGAAAATTATACTAACTTTCTAAATGGAAAGATTGAATGAGGTGTTTAGTGACAATTTAGAAGATGGGCAATAAGATTATCATTAGCCACTTTTCTTTGAAAAGCTTAATCATGATTAACAATGATCAAAATGTAATGACTGGGTAATTTCCAAGGTAGGATCAGTTATACTCATGGTGTTTAGACATTTATGCACATTTTCTAACACAAGGTACCTACTTTGGGTATAATTTAAGTTAGAATTCACATGATGCTAGAAGAGAATAGTTCTTTGTCAGTATTAGTCATGCAGCAGCAAAGAACAGCTCCTATTGCTATATATAAATAAGTATTATATTTTTCGAAAATGGCTTACAGATTTAGGCCAATGGCTGATATGATTTCCCGATACTTCTCTCCAAGTTTTATTCAATACTTTGTACCCCGGAGTCAGTTAATTTTCGTAAACAAGTGCAGAATAAGGATAGAAGGCGAATCACAGGAATATTTTTGGCGCTTGCTAAAAAAATGTGCAGTTTGAGTCATCAGGAGCATAGACATAATCCCTTTCAGGATCTGGGTAGTTCCAAGATGGGAATAAGCTTGTTTATCACTCCCAAAACATTTTTTGTACATTCTTTAATCTACTAGCCCTTAAAAACACCCACAAGCTGACAAGTAAAACAGCCTACGCCTCTCGATAAAACATTACTCGTACTCCGTATTTGCTATATAAATGTAAATATTGCACGACAGCATGGAGACATGGAGTAGCGAGTTTATGAATCTTATAGTACTGGTGTATGCCCACCACTTACGACCCAAAGTATGGTTTTATAGATGATCATTAAATCCAAAACAACGAAAATAGTTATTACATGGATGAGGTTACATTACCATCGTGAGACGGTCCTTGGCCCCCTCTTCCAAATTTAATACAATCACCTTATTTATAAATCGAGCTTCCTACTACATAGCATTTTCCTGCTAATCAAAGAAAAGGAGGATCAACATCTACAACACAGCTTATTGCTGTAAAGTTCGAGCACATGTGCAAAACTGTGCTAATTTCACAGAGAAAACACGTTAGGAATTCCTCTACCAGTAATTCCTGTTCCACTTGAAGGGCACAATAATGTAAACGCCAACTTAGGCAGGACCAACTCTATCTTTAGTTTTGGATCTTTATTCTTCTAGGATCTTCTTTTCATCTCCTCTAAACCCTGCTAAATCTATCAATGCTTCTAATGTTGACTGTCAGAATCCATCCTTCCCTCTCTTGTCCGAGATACACTTTCATCTTCTCAGAATGCTGATGATATAAGCTCTATTACTGATATAAGCCACCATTGTTCGAGCTTGACTTATTACTGTCTTAAAGAAACAGAATCAGGATTTTCCTTCAGCTCTTCAAACTCAGGAGTGTTTGGGTCCTGGCATGAACTTCCGGCTTATAGTAGGCCGTTAGGCATGTATCCCACCCGTAAGGGGATGTGTCCGAAATTACTACTACTGCATGAAGAACAGAACCACCATATTATGTTGTGCAACTTTCTGTTAACTCGTCTAAGGTCTTCATGTCTGGCCACCACTTTTCGTCTTTCTTATCTCCATGGCCTTTTTCCCGAATTTCTTCCACCCATGATTGTAATTCAGGTCATTGGCAATCACTTCAATCAGATTTGTATAAAATGAGACAATATCCTTCACCCCAGTTTCATTGCGACCAAATTTCTAGACCATCAACAGCATAGGTGTCTTCTATGTGAAGCTTGTATCCAGAGGGCTTTTCGGATCCTGGACGCATATACCTCTGAAATAAAAGATAACACATTCATGAATTAGTTGACATAATAATGGCAAATAATCTTGTCATTTGAAATTTGACACCTACTCAGAAAATAAGCTCTCAGAACGTTTAGCTCTTTAATTTCACTGTGGTTGTTAGAATTCTGTTTTTCATGGAAGTTCTGCATTGCAAACTACGCAGTGGTACTAGTCTGATCACTACATAAGTAAGATACCTCTTGATAGGTCCTTGGAAGGGCTTGATCATGAAACCCATTCTTGTTGCTGCAGATGTCCACTGGGCCAAATACTTTCGAGGAAACACAGCTGCCTCAAACAAGCCATCGCGTTCAGAATGCAATCTGACTGTGCTATTGTATTGACAGGCTTTGTGTCACGGAAGTGAGGATGCAAGGTTTGTGAATCGGGTGAAGCTTACTCAATTGTCTATTTTCAATAATATGAAAGGTTCGATCACTGCATGGTGTTTAACCTGTAAAAGGTGCAAAATAACAGAAAATTAGTTTGTTTCCAGAGCTAGGAACAACTACTATAGATTACTACAGTTTCTTTTTACAAAAAACTAGTACCAGTGGCTGATAAGTTGATGGTGAGCCGAACATTAACAGTTACATATGTTTTAGTCCAGCCACCCAAGTGAGCCTTCAACCCCTTCATTAGCTGGTGTAAAAACTTTGCTAATAGCGCCATGTTGATCTCCTCTGAATGTGGTAGGCTTAACTCAATAACCAATGGCTTCAATGTTCCCTCATCTTTAAGTAGTAGAAGTGTTCCTAGTGGCATAGACCTTTGAAGGAGTATCCGCATTAATTTGCCTCAAGAATGGCATTGCTGTGTCATGGTGATCCAATATGTATAGCCTATTACTCTGGATTGCCTAGTTGTACAACAAAATAAGATTAGAATAAACCAAAAGAAAAATCCCATGAAGTCTATAAGTTGAACCAGTTTCCAACATGCTGGACAGTGGTAATTGTTGCCAAGTACTCTTCCACAGTTACACCATCAAGGTTTTTTTCGATACACTCTTTGTGATTGAGCTGTTCTGGTTTCCAAATACTTTAGTGTCCAGCTTACTAACTGGAGGAAACTCCTGCATTGAAGGCAAAAGTTTAGAAACCAGTATTTGGTGCAAGTGCACACTTTCAAATCTTTTGCATTATCTCAATTGAGAAAGATTTCTCATCCAATAATACCATTACTAGGTATCATTAACTAGATTGAAACAGTAAGTTTATATTTATTTCAAGAAAAATTAGAGCCATTTATTTATGGGGTATAGATGACAAATCAATGTGACTTGTTATCAACTGATATTCCTTTGTTTCCAAAATAACTACAGGTTTGCTCTCGGGACCTAGAGTGTATCATTTTTTTATATTACAATGCCTACAAGTGAGTGAAAAGTAGGCTCAATACCTCTAAACGACGAATGACTAAAGGATTTAGACCAGCCCAGCATCTCCCTTGCAAATTCTTCATCATCCCCAGAGCAGACCTATCCTCTGTACCAGACATCAGAAAACTAAAAAACTTGGTACCATTTTTAACAAAATAAGGCTTAAGAATTGGTGTGGTGTGTGTGTGTGTGTCGTCTAAGCTAATGTTTACCTTTTATTATATCAGGCATGGGTATTTCAGAATTGGTGCACCATTACTACTCGAACAAGCGCTCTTAGAAATGAGTTGGAATATTTTCCCTAACTTTTGCAAGCAAAAAATTATCTGGTAATTGATTCCTCCTTCATACATATCCAACAATCTTGGAAACTGTCAAACTCCTTGGGTGTTTTGTCAAAACAATCAAGCAAACCAGTAACGCCTTGTGACAAAGCTTGACTGTATCAGCCAAGAAATCAGACAATTTGATGTGCCCAAACTCTCATCTCTTGGGACATAAATAACTTTTCCCTCAGCACATTTGCCTACTCTCAGTTTTAGATCTGCAAAACAGGTTTATGTAGTATGTCAGAACACAGGGCAAATAATAAATAGTACCCCCACAATGAAGGATGTAGGCCTCGTTTGGCAAAATCCGTTTATGTTATGTTGGCTCTTTCACTTGGTGATTTTCAATTTATTAATTGTTGTAATGGTTCATTTCTTGTTTTTTTCGCACCGTAAAGATGATAGTAAACTCTTTGTATTCATTAATCCAGATACTAAAACAAGTCCATAATATAATGATAAAAGCATATGATGAAGCAAGCCAAGTAAGTAAAGTAGATGCAATATAATGCTAACCTGTCTTTGTTTGTGGGCGGCTTGTTCTTCCTCGACGAGGATAGGAGTATTTTGGAGACCCCCAAGTATAGGCGGACATTCTCTGGACCTTTATCTGGCTGGCTCCTAAATCGTTGTAATATGCATAATCATAAACACGGTCCCAATCCTTCCACATATCATTTTCTTTTCCTTCTCCTCTCACAATCTCTAGCTCTTCCTCTCGGTATTTGCTTAATGATGCAGGAGTTTGGTGAGGGAGATACGTCTGCTCATATAAAATCTTGAAACGTTTTACTCTAAGTAAACAAATTACTACATGAAACAACTATCAACAAATAGTAAGTTGTACCTTACAAATTACTTGGACCAAGGCTATGTACTTTTGCTCTTTGCCTTTTCCACATGAGCAAAAAAAAGCACAAGGTACATACATTACAACCAGTTGTCATAGAAAATTATCGTTTTATCCCAACATACGCAAGCAAACAATGATAACTACATAACATTCCGAATTCATTAAGTATCAGAGATAACCTTATTGGAGAAAAAACGCGGTCTTTCTGATAATACCGAGCAGATAAACCCACGAGTTGCAAACAAAGTGTAGTTTTTCATGATCAGGAATGCCTTCCAAAGTGACAGTTCTAAGATAAAATTCATGATTTTGATGCTCATTTCTTACTAGTATAGCTCCAGGTATAGCAACTTCATCATCCCATCAAATTCTACTTTGAATGCTGACTCACCATCAGCTAACACCTTTATTTTCAGTAATTTCTTTTTTCAAAATATTTTTTTTCCAAGCTTCCCTTTCAAGTTGTCTGAAAAAAAAAAAAAAAAAAAAAAAAAAAAAAAAACAACAACAATTTTTACTGTACCATTCACTCTTTTAACTAGAATAAATTCCATTTATAAAAGCGAGCTTTTACTGCAACATGCAAAAGTTCAAGTTAAAGCTTTTAGTCAATTTTAGCAAAACACAAAACTATGTCCAATTTTTTAGCACAAATTACAATTCAATTTTGATTTTACATTAAAAGGATTAATCAACTGTTGAGTTTTTTTGGCATTGTAATTTTTAAATTTGTCACTTTTTTTTCTGGTAAATTATCTTAATTTTACTTTGTTTTAGAATTTTTTTTTCTATAGTTTTCTATCTTATTGAATATAATACAACCTCATGTTATGAAATAAACACTAACCACATTATTTCAATTTAACCATACAAAAACACTCAATTTTATTACCTTAATTAGTTAAAACCTGTAAAATTCATACTTATTAATTACTTATAACATAAACCAAAAAAACAACAATTATGATATACATACTTTCAAATTTTAATTATGCAGAACAGAACAATACAGACAAAACTTGACAAATAAAAAATATATATATACACTATAGTATACCCAACTTAATTCGCGAGTGTATAATAATAGAGTTCGTAACGAACATACCAGGGTCACTATGAACGGAACTAACAAGTTGAATATAAATCTTTTGTCAGAAATAAATGGTACCCACAACCACTACAGCTACAACTGTAGTCTTCTTCAATATGACTGTTCCTTTAATAACATGAACATTATTCTTTGACATTGATTTCATTTTAAAATGAAACCAAGTTTAAGTTTAAGTATTTGACTGATAATTAATTAATTAAAAATGAGTTGTTTGTTTTTTTGTTTTGTTTGTTTTTTTTTTCTTTTCTAAGAGAAAGGAAATATAAGTAAGTATGAAGTGTGTTAAATACTTGTAAATGACACAAGGAATATGTATTGTAGAAAGAAGGTTAGAATATATTGACATGTTTATATTGAATGAACTTTTATGATAATAAGTATTAAGTAGTTATATTTTATGTTTAATAAAGAGTTGAAGAATATATTGTGGTGGTGATTTTGTTTTGAAGACATGTCTTAAATTGCCGCTCTATTCAACTAGTCATAGTATAGTAGTACTATTATTTCTTTTTCTAGTTGTAACTTATGACATTTTAAATTAATTGTATCTACATCATGTGTTTCACTGTAACACTTTCGCCAGGTGGATGATGTTTTTTTTATTTTTAAACTTGGTATTGCTTCCAATTCGTCAATTTTTGGTGGGGTGAAAATGCCACAAATGTCCGTAATGGTTAATTTTATTGGTTGGGGGTTGGCGGTCAAAGAAAACGCGGTGTATCTTAGAGAATTAATATTGACCGCCGCTCTTACTAGTTTGCACGGGTTCAAAAACGGGGTAAAAAACGGGAGCGGGGACGGACGAAAAACGGCAAATCAAATTTCTAAAAACGGGGACGGCAAGAAATCGGCAATTAATAAACACAAAATTAAATAATTTAAAATACAATAGTAATTAATATTTTAATGTAACATAACATAATGTTAATTCGTAAAACGTTAGAGTATAACATTATCTTAAATACAACATTCATTATCGTTTGTGGTCGTCGTGGTCTCCCTCAAACTCACACCTGTCGTTCGGACAACTCACCTGAATTCAGTCCAAGCGTGCTGCCGCCTGACACTTTTTATTTGAGATTTGATGAAGTCGAGTGAAAAGAAAAGCAAGAAGAATGTTGAGGGAAGAAGTCAGACAAAAGAAATAAATGGAGTGAACAATTAGAGATAATTGAAAGAGCTAGAGGAGTAAAAAATTTAGTGAAGTAAAAGGAATGAAAGAGATGGAGAATTAAAGAGTACTAGAGGAGTAACTGAGTAAGAAGGTCGGTGAATTAGTTTGTCAAACAATAAATCCTAGACTTTGGTTTTGAGTGGTATTTTTTATAATGTTGGGCCTTGGTCTCTTATTTGCATTTGGACTTTTGTCTTAAAAAGGTTGGGGACTTCTATTTTGTATCTAAGTCGACCCCGAAACGTCCCCAATGTAGCACAGCCGTCCCCGCCCAATTGATGCCGACCCCGAAACGTCCCCAAAGTAGCACACCCGTCCCCGCCCAATTGATGCCGACCCCGGGACGTTTTTCAGGCGTCCCCGCACCGTCCCCGTCTCCGAAACGACCCCAGTACAGATTCGCCAAGTTCTCAAAGGTACCCGTGCTTCATAGCTCTTGTATATAGAGAAATGATATTGACGCTCTTAAAAATTGACATTCACAGGAGTATAGTTTGTAGCCATGATTCACAACTAGCTAATATAGTAGTGTCAATATGAATTTTTAATGTTTTAGACTTATATGGTGTACCAAATAAGAGAATAGGACAAGTAGTGCTAAAATGATAATTTATTAAAAATTGGCTATCAAAATTCTGGTAGGTCAATGTCTAGTTATATTGTGCATTTATGCTTAAGTTCTTGATTATTAGGGCCTGTTTATTTCAGCTCAAAATCCGCTTAGTTCAGTTAAATTTAACTCCGTTCAGTTCAGTTCAGTTCTTCTTTTATTTTGCTACTCATTAATTCTTCATTAAAAATTTTCAATTCAGTTCAATTCAGCTGAAGTAAACAGGCCCTTATGAGTAATAGTAGCTATAATACTTCACGCGTATTCCTTAACAATGACAAAACATGTAATCCACTCTTGAAGAAGGAGGTGAAGACAAAGAATATATATTGTGCAACATATAATCCCAAGAAAGGGAAAAAAAAAAACTAGTATACACCTAATTCATCGAAGCTTAGCCCTAACTACATTTGGATTCAAATTTAGTCGCACACCTAATTTATCGTGGGTGGGTCTCTCCACAAGAGTTTTCTTGCATTTGAATTATAAGAATTGTCATGAACTCTACTTATAATAAATGTATGAGGGTTGTAAAGTATTTTTTTTTCTTCCAATCTGAAAAATGTAATGTAAACGACCGGAAACTATTACTATATGGAGTACAAATGATGATTGAATCGTCTCTTTGGTAGATTGATTAAATCTAACGACAGTTTTCTTGATTGAATTATAGTTTTAGAGGCCAAACCATCTCTTCATAATTCAATCCTTACCTAATTAAACACAATGTACTATAGTCTATAAGTCTATAAATGCCCAATAAGAATAAGTTAATGGTATCCAGCATAACCTTGAGTGTATAAGTTTTTTTTTTATCTTTTTTTTCGATCATTGTACCTATTTTTATCTAACTATAATTTATTATCTTATCAAATAAAACCAAGTAATATAAGTTATTGTAATTAAATAATACTTTATACAAGTAAATATACTTCTAAACCTAATTTAATTTGTACTATATATATTACTAAGTACACATTATTTATTTATTTATTTTTTTTATTTAGTTATCTATTTTGATTAACATTTAGGGTTATTATAGTCACCTACTATTCTATCTACAAATAACGTGGGCAACTTCTTTTCCAATCTTGTATTTGTGGTCCAATTTGAAAGTGTAGAAATGGCTTACCTTTTCACTCCTTTTTTAATTCAACTTCCATGAAACTTAAAAGTTGTCAATAGCTTATGTTAAAGACTTGATTAAGACTACTAGTACTCAAATGAAATTACTTTCTTTCCTTTAATCATGATTCTTTACTCACGGCCATGGTTTTAGACTTTTAGTACTCGATGATATAGAATCACCGGATTACATCTTTTCATACTAAACAATCGACTGTTCACATCTATAATTTATAAGATGATTAGATGGTACATATATATATCGTATTAGAAATACAAATTAAATTTCTATTTTTATTTTGAAAAAACTATGATGTTGCATACTTGCATAATAAGCTTAGGTAGTAGTTATTTGGCCCTATCATTAAGTACGGAGTCTAAGGAATACTCCAACCTATCAGATCATATCACTTAATCCGATCCATATGAATTAATACCTAGTAACAATGGAAAAATGGATGTAGCATCTTTAGAAGAGTATGATAAGTGAATGAATAATGTCTAAATCAAATACGGCAATCAATAGTGGGGAAAAGGTAGCACCATAAATTTGGCAAGGACATGAGCAAGTTACTACTATTTTTTATTTTTGGATGCAAACACAAGTTATTATGGAAGCATGTTTTTCACAAAATGAGGTCCACACAAAAAGCTTGATTGCATGCCAGTTTGCCACTGTGCCAATTGTAATGTGTTGGACATGCTAAATTATTGGAGAAAGTATATATGTAAAAGTAAACTGGTATAGAGGAGGATAAATTTGTAATTTTACAAAAACGTTTTTAAGTCAGTGACGTGCATTTTCAAATCAAAGTAGACATTTTTTAAGTCACAATTTTTATCATGTCACATTGCATATCTTTTAAATCACTAAATTGATTTTAAATTCAAGCTAGGGGTGCTATGATTTCAAGTCAAAATAAGTAATTTTCAAGTCGGAAAAAAAGCTATTAGTCCTCTACACAAATACTTTCTCAAATAATTGCAAAGAAGTAAACGTATGATTTCTCTAACGATGATGATATTCCTTTTGAACGTTGCCTTATTATTGGTGTTTTGATGTGATTCTACCAATCCACATTTATTCACCTCACCTATTATATCCGTGAAAATGTGCTATTAATTGCTATGTCACTAAATTTAATCATTAAGGATAAACTTTTGGATATAATCATAGAGGGCAAAACCCACCTTAAGCAAAGGGGTGCTTGGAAGATATATACCTAATCGTTTGGAGAGGTTTTTCTTTTAAGTCATTAAGGTTGTACGTTAGAGATTTTATCGCCCAAAAAAATTTAAGTTGGTTGGAAACTTTAGCTTTTTTGTTATCACACACTAGCAGTTATTAAATATACACAAAACAATCATTTACAATCAACAAACAAAACCAATCAACTAGCTAGAAGCTAGCAAGAGCCTAGCAACTAACCACTGACTCCAACAAGTCCAAAAGCTAAGCTATTTCAATTCAAACTTCAATTTGGTTCTATATCATTGCTAATAGCTCACGAAAAATTTGATGCAAAAAATATGTTCATTATCATCCATATGGTGATATGGATATATCGTGTGTAATTACATATATATGATAGATCGTAGAAACTAGAAAGTGTAAGGAGCTAACCTTAAGCCAACCACACTCGAGAATCAACCCCCTTGAAAAGAATAATCATTGATAGATCTTTCAAATCTAATCAACACAAAACTCCAACTTTAATTTAAGGTCCCCCAGCAAATTGTAAAGACTTGATGTGATTGGTTTTTGTCTAGTTCTCAATTCCGAGTAATTAATAAATTTTAATTTTGTTCCGATCGTTTCTTTAAATTGACTACATTTGAATATTGTATGAGTATTAAGAAAATTAATACTCTGGAGTGGAGTTTAATACTCTTTTTAAATGAAATTTTGAAATATGATCCATACGCTTCACATCGAGAATGTAAAACTGAGGTGATTAAAAAATCAAATTCATGTATTTTTGTATAGTGGGATAATAAAGTGCTTTTAAAGAAAAACCAATTAAAAAAACTCCATATAAAATGAGAAAGGTTCAAAGTGTATGTAATTAATGCATTAAAACACCTTTTACAGTAAGTGTAAGCAACTTATAGAAACAAATAGGTGAAAAGATGAATTGCCCTACTGAGCAGAATTTGAATATCTACGTGGGTTAACTCGACTTGGGTTTCTAAGCTCATTCGTCATTGTGAGTAGTAATGAGTGTAGGGTGAGAAAAACCTTTATTTTTAAAATGTCTCTATGAGAAGAACCACGAAGTTTAAGTTTGAAAAGCTCACTCATTTACCACTAAATTAATTTTAGCTCAACCCACATCAAATCATGTTATTCGATCAAATACATTAGGATACATAAATAAGCGTTCTTTGTTTTCTTTGTTATGTGATTAGGTTTAAAAGGATAATTTGCGCACCTTACAATTTACAACGAACTAGTTAGGATGAGTAAATTTTTTGCGGAATATGAACTAGCTATTCAAACAAGATTAGGTAGGACTTCATTTTAAAATAGGGTCAAGTCTATACTTGATCTAGACAAAGTGTGTATCTAGAAAGCCAATATGTATACTTTGTTATTTATGGTGAGAAATGAATTGGCAATATAGAAATTAGAAGTGCAGTTCATTAGGAAGGAATCTGATAATCTTAAAAAGTGGAAAGGAGGACAAAAACATTGACCCGTTGACCTTTACAAAGTTCATGTAGACTTAGAATTTTACAAGTCTAGGTTAACCACATAATGACATGCTTCGAATGACTTACAAACCAAAAATTCACAACCGGATTAGTTGAGACTATGTTACTCCTTCCGTGATTTATAAATAGTATTTATAGTTAAAACGTAAAAAAATAAAATGTAACAGAGGGAGTACAATTTAACTTTTTTAAATTAACTTTGCGATTTTCATAATTTTCTAGGAAATTCGAAAGGTTTACCTTATGTTTTTGGGTAATTGAATATTTGCAGCCATGTTTTACTTATTTGGAACCATCTATCTAAGGAATAAGTGCTTAATATTAGAGTAGTTTTAAATTTTAAAGGACATTTGTCTTTTTATCAAGTAATGCACTAACCCAAAAAAGGTGAAGTTTATTTTTTTTTCTTAGTGTTAGGATGAGAATTGATCTCAGGATGACAGGATCTCCTGAAATCGGAAGAAAAACTCTAATCAACTGTCTTATATCCTCAAATCTTTTTTGCAATTATATCAAGTTTTTTGCTGCAATTATCAAGGTTTTTTTCCTCGACTTGTGCATAAGGAGATATTGGTTCTCGCTTTTACTCCAAAAAAAAAATGAACATGAAAATAATAGACATCATAGATCACATATTATATCGAATATATATTCAATACTTTGGATACTGATTAAAGAGTCAATCCACAATAACATATTTACATGTACAAATACTTATGAATCTTTTACAAAGAGCACAAATCGGCAAGAAAGTATTCTATGTATATGTACAACCTAAAATCCGGTAACAAATTATTTATAAAAATGTAAAGAAAAAGGAAAAAAAGAACAATACTATATACTACCTTTGTAATCGATTACTTGCAACAAAAGGGTATTATTTGTAAGACATAAAAAATTCATTTGTTACAAGTAATCGATTACGAAGGTAGTAAATCATAAATATTTAGTTTTAATTTTAGTTATATTAGGTTGATACGCTATTAGGTATTCCCCTACCAGTGATTCCAACCCCACTTGAAGGGTAAAGAAGAGTATATGGCAACTTAGCAGGACCAACTCTATTCTTCAAACGTCCATCGTTGTTCCTTTCAACAATCTTGCCTTCAATTTCCACCAATTTCTCCCCAAACTTCTTGAATGCATCTAATGGTGCATTGTCCGACGTCCATTCATCAATGTCGTCTCTTTGTCCGAGGTAGACCTCATCAGAAGAATGCCTAGATAGAAGCTCAATCAAAGAAACACCCACCATTGTTTGAATTTGGCTCGTTATCGATTGCAAGAAAATAAGGTCGGGATTTTTCTTGAGTTCTTCGTAGTCAGGAGTGTTCGGCTTTGGCATGAACCTACGGCTTATAGTAGGCCTATTGGGCACGTAGCCTGCATAAGGATATTGTCCAAAGTTTAGTGCTGCATGGAGTGCAGAAGCCACCCATATAATAGTTGTGCAAGTTTCTATTAATTCTGTCAAAGTATTCATGCTTGACCACCATGCCTCGTCTTTCTTGTCACCATGACCTACTTCTCTGATCTCCGTCCACCAAGACTGTAGTTCAGGGTCACTAGCAACCAAGTCATCAGAAACATAATAAAATGAGCAATACTCCTTAACCCAAGTCTCGATTGCAGACCAAACTTCTAGCCCATCAACAGCATATGGGTAGTCCTCTATGAGTAGCTTGTAACCATGAGGGCTTTTCGAGTCCTTCACTGCCATTCCTCTGCGAAATGGAAATGATAAGACGTTCAAGTCAATTACGAGTATGTTTCAATCAAATTAATAAAATTTAGGCAGATGTTTCATATTTGTATTGTTTTTGTAGTCGTAGTTAAAAAATTTATCATTCTATACTACGGAGTACTACATGTTAATTTGATTTACTTTGGTCATGTACATGTAGATGATTAAGGTGAACAGACGGTTTCTAATTTTGTATACAAGTAGTATATATTAATAGAAGCAAATCAACTAATAACATACCTCTTAACGAGATCATTGGGAAGAGCATGCTCTGGGAAAACCCAGTCTTTGTACAGTGCAGAAGTCCATTCGACAGCATACCTTCTAGGAAAGACAGATTCTTCAAACAACCCATTTGTATTAAGGGCAATCTGTCGTGCTATGGAATTGATGTTCATTGTATCACGAAAGTGTGGCTGCAAAAGTTTGAAAATCGGATGAAGTACACTCATCTGTCTATTTGTTGCTATTACAAAGGGTTCCAAGACTGCATGTGTGTGTAACCTGTCAACAAGAAATTTAAAAGGACCATACCAAAGTCAGAGCTTGAAACATGACTATTACACATTAAACTACACCTCTCAATTACTGAATTAAAGCAACACTAATAGTCTAATTCAGTACCCTGACTTTCCACAAACTCCCATATGTACATTTCCGCATTAATATTTCTAACTATGTATTCGAGAAAAGATTATTGAAAGTTGATGTGTTAAAATCACACACTCAAAAGAAACTAACATGAAAATACAGTTTTGAATAATTTTTAAAAAATTGCACTGCAATTAAACTATTAAGTTTTGTGAAGCCAACTTTGATCACCAAAGTCCAACCATCCGAGCACTGCATCTGGTTTAAAACAAGTGCATATAAGAAAAAAAATAATAGGTAATGAATCTTATACCAGTGGCTGATAAGCTGATGGTAACCCGAGTCAGTAACAGCTACATAAGCTTTGGCTAACTGCCATATAGATCCTTCAACCCCATCAATGGCAGGTGTGTATACTTCATTAATTGCACCAAATTGATCCCCATCTGGATGCGGCAAGCTTAACTCAATCACCAGCAGCTTTAAGGTTCCATCATCTTTTAAGAAAAGGATTGTCCTGGTAGCATAAACCTTTGAAGGTGTGTTTTTGTTGATTCTCCTTAGAAATGGAATCATCGTGTCATGGTGAT
The DNA here is from genome assembly GCA_016808085.1 of Suaeda aralocaspica. Classification (NCBI taxonomy): domain Eukaryota; kingdom Viridiplantae; phylum Streptophyta; class Magnoliopsida; order Caryophyllales; family Amaranthaceae; genus Suaeda; species Suaeda aralocaspica. The sequence goes on from PYUH01000009.1 coordinate 4,225,356, forward strand.
CTAATATGAATAGCCTATCATTCTGAATTGCCTATTTAAGGAGGAAAACATAGTACAATGATAAAGTTACGATTTTGTACACTATCAAGGAAACTTGACCTTAATAAAGAAAAGTACCTCATTTACAGTAAGGTTGTGATCTAGATTTTTCCTTATATGTTCCTCAGTGATTGAGCTTGTTTGATTTCCATAATCTGTAGGATTAAGCTTACTAAGTGGAGGAAACTCCTGCATTTCATAGGAAAATCCTGTTATAAAGTACTGTAAAATTTGATCAAGCACATCACTCTAGGTACACAGCAATGTAAATTACAGTATTACACTTTTTCCTGTCTATAATATAATATTGATATATATTACCTCCAAGCGACGAATGGCAACAGGATGTATTCCAGCCACCATCTCCCTTGCAAATTCTTCATCTGTACTCCAAGCTACCTTATCCTCTGTATCATCAAATTACAAAGACATTTAAGATAAAACTCGATAGATGCATGTCAATGCTTCAGATCCCATCACTAATAAGCAAGTGTGTACCTTTGATTATATCAGGCATTGGGAACTTTAGAACCGGAGCACCATCATTATGTGCAAGCGATTTCAAGAATTGTGAAGGGAGTTTTTCCTTTATTTGGTCTAGAAATGAACTCTGTGGAAGTCTGATTCCTCCTTCAAACATTTCCATCACTTCATCAAAACTATCAAACTCTTTCGGTGACTTGTCGATTACTGCTCCTATCACACCAGCCAAGGTCTTTGATATTGATTTTGCTGAATCTCCCAAAAAATCAGACACCTTTAGGTGGTTGAACTGCTCATCTCTTGGAACATAGATGCCTACGGCATTCAATGCAGGCAGCCTGCTTTCAGCATTAAGATCTGTAGAGAAGTTATGAAGAAAGCAATGATACAATCAAATTCAACTACTGTCCTTTAACAGAAAAACAACCTATAACAGTAAGTTTATGAAGAAGTGAAAGACTATACGGAGTTATTTGAGATTTTGAGTCCCATAACACAATAGTATATTGCTCAAGTTTTCTGTTATCAACAAAAGAAAACTCTATTTGGTTACACAATTCTCAAGAGGAAAAGAGAGATGGAAGTTACGGAACCTGTTTTTGTAGGTGGACGGCCAGTTCGACCTCTACGAGGGTAAGGATATTCAGAGGATCCTCCAAATATGGGCCGAGCAGATTCCTGACCTTTGTCAGGCTCTCCTAGATCATTGTAGTATGCATAGTCATAAACGCGGTCAGATTCAACTAGCATATCATTTTCTTTTCCTTTTCCTCTCAGTATATCTAGCTCTCTTTCTCTGTAATTCTGTAACGTTGCAGGGGTTTGATGAGGAAGGTATGCCTGATGCAACAAACATGTTAGAATTTATTAACATGTATATCATTAACACGAATAACTAAAAATACATGTCTAGGGGATACAACCTTGTTGGTGAAGAAAACGCGGTCCTTCTCATAACAGTCAGTAGATGGATGAACCCAGGAGTTGCAAACAAAGTGAATTTTTCCATGACTAGGTACATCTTCTAAGGACACAGTTTTGAGATAAAACTCATTGTGGTGCTCGTTTGTTACAATCAATGCACCAGGAATACCAATATCCTCATCCCACTCGAATGTTGTATCGATTGCAACATCATCAACAGCTAAGCCAGTCGATAATGTGTGCCATTGTTCCAAATATGAAGGATTTCCACGTTTCCCTTTCAAGTTGTTGGCTGGAAATTAAGGATAGCAAGTTCCATGTTAAATGCATTCTTCGAAAAAAACACAGTAAGTATATAAGCAGGAATAAATCAGAAGAGTGGAATTATGGAAGCATGAGGTATTGTTCACCTAGAGGAAGTGCTACTTTACAATTTTCATGATAAACTAATTAAACTTCCTCATTTTGTTAAAAGTTTGAGCTTCATTTGTAATTATTACTCCTTCAAATCTTATGATGTTCAATTATATAAGCATTAAGTTGTATTTTTTGGTTTGATTTTTTTACTTGTAAGCAGCTCTTTTTTTTTTTAGTTTGCCATAGATAGTGCGATTAAAGTCCTACGTCACTTTCAATTTGTTGGTTACATTTCGAATGTTATATAGTCAAAGAGTTAGCGGATTTGTATGTATTAATCTAATTAAAAAAAAATTAGAGTAATTTCAATAATTACAAAGTACATTATTTATTGCAACTTTTATGTTATCAGTAAAAAAACCAATATGAATGATTCGTAAACCTAATATTACTCCCTCCGTTCATATTTGTTCGATGCATTTTGACTTGAACATATGTCAATGCACTTGTCTGACCTTATGTAAAAATTATAATAACTAGATACGAATCAAACAAAATAGAGTCAAAATTCCAAACATATCAAACAAAAAAGAAAGGGAGGAAATGCATAAACGTAACCAACAAAACGAAACACTTTGGACACAATACGTAATTACTTACCAACAAAGTCCAACAAAACGAGTATAAAATATCTAATATTTTGAATCCAAAACTAATCCTTTCCAGACTAATAGTAAATAAGCAATCCCTAATTTTGTCGGAAAACCAACAAATTCAAAACAAAAAAAAAATAAACGGAAAACATAGTATTGAGTAAAGCAGAAGAAACTGTTAATTAATTGAAGTAATACAAGTTTAATTACCTGGAGAATGACTAACAATCGTTTTTGTTTTGTTTTTTTTTGGACGGGAACGATCGTTAGGAGCACAGGGAAACTATAATGAAGGTTTTGTAATTTGTTCATTTGTTATTGTGGGTTTCTAATCCACGTGTTTTATTTTCTAGATAATCTTCCCATCTTACTTTTACTTAGTCGCACTTATTTTCCGTCAAAATAAGTATACTTCAACACAAAATAGCTTAATTTAACAAAACTCGATTTTAAATCGGTAGGGATGTAAATCAGTTTAATCATTTTTTAACAAAGTAGGGTGTTCGCTGGTCCAAAACTGAACCAAAGATCGGTTTAAAATTTTTTTAAATTTTATTTTGTAACAAAATAGGAGTGTTCACCGATCGTTCATGCACTCATGCTAATTTCCAGAGCGGACCGATAAAATTGGTCCAAAACCAAGACCAACCCACATTAGATCACTTAAATAATTTCTTCTCTTTAACTATACTTTTTTATGTAGTACTAAAAAACAAAAGTCACAAACAATAGTAAAAAAGTGTAAAACAAAAAAAAAAAAAAAAAAAAA